>JAIUJO010001612.1:55000-60000 GCA_023846275.1 Vanilla planifolia
TTCCACTTCTTCTTCTTCTTCTTCTTTGCCTTCTTCTTCACCATCATCATCATCATCATCATCATCTTCTTCTTCTTCTTCTTCTTCTTCTCCTTCTTGTTCTTGTTCTTCTTCTTCTACCACTTCATCTTCTACATTTTCTTTTCCTTTATCGTCTTCTTCTTCTTCTTCTTCTTCCTCTTCTTCTTCTTCTCCTTGTTCTTCTTCTCTTCTTCTTCTTCTTCTTATCCTTCTTCCTCTTCTTCTTCCTCTTGTTTGTCTTCCTCATCCTATTCTTCTTCATCATCTCTGTATTTTTTTTTTCTAGTTCTTCTTTTACTTTTCCTTCTTCTTCATCTTCATGTTTTGATTCTTCTCCTTTTTGTTCTCCTTCTACTTCTTCTTCCTCTTCTACTTCCTCTTCTTCTTCTTCAACATCATCATCGTCATCATCTTCTTCTTCTTCTTCTTCTTCTTCTCATTCTTCTTCTTCTACTTCTTGAAATTCTTTTTCTTCTAAATCTTCCTCTCCTTCTTCTCCTCCTCCTCCTCCTCCTTCTTCTCTACTTCTTCTTAATAATCATCATCATCATCATCATCATCCTCTTCTTATTCTTCTTCTTCTCTTCTTCTACTTCTTTTCCACTTCTACTACTTCTTCTCCTTCTTCTTCTTCTTCTTTTTCTTCTTCCTCTTCCTCTTCTTCTTCTTTTTCTTCTTCTTATTGTACTTCTCCTTCGACATCTTCTATCTTTACTTCTTCTTTTTCTTCTTCTACTTCATCTTCTTCTTATTCTTCATCTTCCTCTTATTCATATTCTTTTTCATCATCTTCTTCTTCTTCTTCATCTTCTTCTTTTTCTTCTTCTCCTTCCTCTTCTTCGTCTTCATCTTCTTCTTCTTCTCTTCTTTATCTTCTTCTTCTTCTACTTCTTCTTCTTCTTCTCATCTTCTTCTTTGTGTTCTTCTTCTTCTCTTCCTCCTTCTTCCTCTTCTCTTTCTTTTTCTTCATCTTCTAATCAACTTCTTCTTGATCTGCTTCTTCTTCTTCTTCTTCTTCTACTTCTTCTTCTTCTTCTTCCTCTTCTTTTTCTTCTTCTCCTTCCACTTCTTCTTCCTCTTCTTCTTTTTCTTCTTTTCCTTTTTCTACTTTTCTTCTTCTTCTTCTTCTTCTTCTTCTTTTTCCACTTCCTCTAATTCATCATCATCATCATCGTCAAGTTCTTCTTCTTCTTCTTCTTCTTCCTCCTCCTCCTCTTCTACCTCTTCATCCTCTTCTTCTTCCTCTTCCTCTTTTCTTTAATTGTTCTTTTATTTTTGCTTCTTCTTCTTCTCTTCATCCTTTTTCTCCTCCACCTCCTCAATCATCTTCATGTTCTTCTTCTTCTTCTTCTTCTTCCTCTTCTTCCTCTTTTTCTTTTTCTTCTTCATCTTCGTCTTCTTCTTCTTCTTCTTCTTCTACTTCGTGTACTTCTTCATCTTCTTCACTTTCTTTTCCTTTATCGTTGTTTTCTTCTTCTTTGTCTTCTTCTTTGTCTTCTTCTTCTTCTTCTTCTTTTTCATCTTCTTTTTCCTCCAACTCTTTTCTTGATCTCCTTATTCTGGTTCTATTTCTACTCATCCTTCTCCTTCTTCTTATTCATCATCTTCTTCTTCATATTTTGCTTCTTCTTCTTCTTCTTCTTCTCCTTCACCTTCTTCTATTTCTTCTTCTTCTTCTTCTTTTGCTTCCCCATCTTCTTCTTCTTCTTCTTCTCTTTCTTCTTTTTGTTTTTCTTCTTGATCTCCTTCTTCTTCTAAATCTTCCTCTCCTCCTACTTCCTCTCTTTCTTCTTCTTCTACTACTTCTTCTTCTTCTTCTTCTACTTCTTCTTTTTCTACTTCTTCTACTTCTTCTTCTTCATCTTCTTCATCAGCTTCTTCTGCTACTTCTTCTTCTTCTTCTTCTTCTTACTCTTCTTCTTCTTCTTCTTCTTCTTCTTTTTCTTTTTCCACTTCTTTATTTTCTTCTTCTTCTTCTTCTTTTACTACTACTACTACTACTACTAGTTCCTCTACTTCTTCCTCTTTTACCTTTTCTTCTTTTTCTTGTTCTACTTTTTCTTCTTCTTCTCCTTTTTCTTCTACTTCCTCTTGTTCTTCTTCTTCTTCTTCTTCCTCCTCTTTCTTGTTCATCCTCTTCTTCTTCTTCTTCCACTTCTTCTTCTTCTTCTTCTTCTTCCACTTCTTTTTTTTCTTCTTATTATTCTATTACTTTTGCTTTTCCTTGATCTTTTTCTTCTTCCATTCTCCTTCTACTACTCCCCCTTTTACTTCTTATTCTCCTTCTTATTCTTCTTCTTTTTTTTCTTGTTCTTCATCTTTCACTTCTTCTTCTTCTTCTTCTTCTTCATTGTCTTCGTCTTCATCTTTTTCTTTTTCTTATCCTCCTTTTTCTTCTTTTTCTCCATCTCCTACTTCATGTTCTTTATCGTCCTCCTATTCTACTTCTTCTTCTTCTTCTTCTACTTCTCCTTCTTCTTCATCATCTTCTTCTTCTACATCTTCTTGTTCTTCTACTTCTTCGTCTTTTTCTTCGTCTTCTTCTTCTTTTTCTTCGTCTTCTTCTTCTTTTTCTTCTTCATCTTCTCCTTCTTCTTCCTCTTCATCATCATCATCATCCTCTTCTACTTCTACTTCTTTCTCCTCTTCTTCTTCCCCTACTTCTTCTTCATAATCTTTTTCTTTTTCTTCATCATCATCATCCCCTTCTTCTTCTTCTTCCTTCTCTTCTTGTTGTTCTTCCTCTTCTTCTTCCTCTACTTTTCCTTCTTCATCACCATCATCATCTTTTTCTTATTCTTCTGCTTCTTTTTCTTCTTCGCCTTCTTCTTCTTCTTCTTCTTCCTCTTCCTCTTCGTCCTTTACTTCTTCTTCCTCCTTCTGTTCTTCTTACTTCTATTCTTTTTCTTCTTCTTCTTCTCATACATTCCCTTCTTCTTAATCTTTTTTCCACATCCACTCCTTCTTCCTCTTCTTCTCCTCCTCCTTCTTCCTCACCTCCTTCTTCTCCGTATTCTTCTTCATCATCTTCCTATCCTTCATCTTCTTCTCCTTCTTCTTTTTCTTCTTCTTGTTCTTCTTCTTCTTCTTCTTCTTGTTCTTCTTGTTCTTCTTCTTCTTCTTCTTCTTATCTTCTTCTTCTTCTTCTTCTTCTTCTTCTTTTTCTTCTTTTTCTTCTTTTTATCTTGCTTCTCCATCTCTTTCTTCTAGTTCTTCTTCATTTTCTTCTTATTCTACTTCTTTCTCTAGTTCTTCTTTTTCAATTTATTATTATTATTATTAATATTATTATTATTATACTTTTTCTTCTTTTTTTTCATCTTCTTCCTCTTGTTCTTCTTCTTCTACTTCATCTTCTTCTCCTTCCACTTCTTCTTCTTTCCTTCTTCTTCTTCTTCTTCTTCCTCTGCCTCTTCTTCTTTTGTTCATGTTCTTCTTCTTGATCTTCTTCTTCTTCTCCTATTTCTTGGATTCGCAAATGAAAATAGGAGATGTTAAACTAGGAGGCCTTATATTGAGATCATGGTTGAATTCCAATTACAATGAGAATTCGCAGTTTTTTTAACAATCTGGGGAATGGAAGCGGAAATTCCCTTTGGTCCTCCAAGGCTTATGCCTTTTTCAATCCATTCGTAGATGGTCACTGCGACCTCCCTTATGAGAGGGCACCCTTTCTCCCAAAGGTACAGAGCTATTTTGCCAAGTCCTATAGAATGAAATATGAAGTATTTACAGGAAAAACCCTTTGGTTATTGGGGAACAATCAATAAACTTCAAGTGTATTAAAAAATACTTTCGTAATCAGAAATAAAATGCTAGGGAATTTCTTTCTCATAAATCTTCCAACTACTACATCTTCCACTTCTTCCTCTTCTTCTTTTTCTTCTTTTTGTTCTTCCACTTTTCTTCTTCTTCACCATTTTCTTATTCTTCCTCTTCTTCTTCTTCTTCTTCTCCTCCTTCTCCTTCTTATTCTTCTTCTTCTTCTTCTTCTTCCTCTTCTTCTTCTTCAACTTCTTTGACCTCTTCATCATCATCATCATCTTCTTCTTCTTCTTCTTCTTCTTCTTCTTCTTCTACTACTTCTTCCTCCACTTCTTCTTCCTCTTCTTCTTTTCTTCTTATGATTTTGTTTCTTTTGCCTCTTCTTCATCTTTTTCTTCTTCTACTTCTCCTTCTCTTGCTTCTTCTTCTTCATCTTTTCTCTCTTCTTCTTCTTCTATTTCTTCTTCTCCTTCTTATTTATCTTATTCTTGTTCTTCTTCTTTTTTTCTTTCTTCATCTTCCACTCCTTGTCCATCTTCTTCTTCTTCTTCTTATTCTTCTTCCACTTTTTTATCCCCTACATTTTCTTTTCCTTTACATCATCATCATCGACTTCTTCCTCTTCCTCTTCTTCTTCTTATTTTACTATTCCTTCTTCTTTTTATTGTTCTTATCCATCTTCTTCTTTTTCATCATCATCTTCTTCTTCTTCTTCCTCCTACTCCTCCGCCTCTACTTCTTCATCTCCTTATTCTTCTCTTACTTCTCCTTCTCCATCTTTTTCTTCTTCTTCATATTCTGATTCTTTTTCTTCATGTTCTCCTTCTTTCTCTTCTTCTTCCACTTCTTCTTCTTCATCTTCTTCTTCATCATCATCATCTTCTTGTTCTTCTTCTTCTAAATCTTCCTCTCCCTTAATTTCTTTTTCTCCTTTATCTTCTACTTCTTCCTCGACTTCATCTTCTTGTTCTTCCTCTTTTTCTTCTTTCTCTTCTTGTTCTTCTTCTTACACTTCTTCTTCTTCTTCTTCTTCTTCAACTTCTTCTTCTTCTTCTTCTTCTTCTTCTTCTTCTTCTTCTACTTCTACTACTTCTCCTTCTTCTTGTTCTTCTCCTCCTCCTCCTCCTCTTTCTACTCCTTTCTTAAATTTTTCTTCCTCTTCTTCCTAATTTTCTTCATTTTCTTATTCTTCTTCAGCATCTTCTTCTCCTTCT
>JAIUJO010001612.1:65000-72500 GCA_023846275.1 Vanilla planifolia
TCTTCTTCATCATCATCTTTTCTTCTTCATCTTCTTGTCCTTCTTCTTCTTCATCTTCTTCGTGTTCTTCTTCTTCTTCTTCTCCTCTTCTACTTCTTCTTCTTCTTCCTCCTCCTCTTCTTCTTCCTTTTTTTTCTTCTTCTTCTACTTATTCTTCTTCTTCTTTCTCGTCTTTCTCTTCTTTTTCATCACTATAATCATCAGCATCATCAACATCAACATCTTCTTCTTCTTCTTCTTCTGATAGTTCTTCCTCCGCTTCTTCTTCCTCTTCTTCTTTTTCTTCGTTTTGTTCTTCTACTTTTTCTTCTCTTCACCATTTTCTTCTTCTTCTTCTTCTTCTTCTTCTTCTTCTTCTTCTTCTTCTTCCTTCTCCTCTTCTTCTTATTCTTTCATTTCTTCTTCTTCTTCTTCTTTTTCTTCTTTGTCTTCTTCTTCTTTTTCACCATGATCATCATCATCTTCTTCTTCTTCTACTACTACTTCTACTTCTTCCTCCTCTTCTTCTTTCCCTTCTTCTTTTCTTCTTATTGTTTTATTTTTTGCTTTTTCTTCAGCTTTTTCGTCTTGGTCTTCTCCTTCTCCTGCTTCTTCATCTTCTTCAACTTCTCTTTCTTCTTCTTCTTCTTCTTCTTCTACTTCTTCTTCTACTTCTTCTTTTACCTCTTCTTCTTCTACATTTTCTTTTCCTTTTTCCCTTCTTCTCCTTCTTCTTCTTGTTCTTCTTCTTCATCTTTTCCTTCTTGTTATCCTTCTTCCTCATCTTCTTCGTCTTATTCTTCTTCCCCATACTTCTCCTCTTCTTCATCTCTATGTTTTTCTTCTACTTCTTGTTTTGCTTCTCCTTCTTCTTCTTCTTCTTCTTCTTTTTTCTTCATATTCTGAATCTTCTTCTTTTTGTTCTCCTTTTAGTTCTTTTACCTCTTCTTCTTCTTCTTCTTCTTCTCCTCCTCCTCCTCCTCATTCCTCTTCTTTTACTTCTTAAACTTCATCTTCTAAATCTCCCTCTCCTTTCTCCTCTCCTCTTTCTTCTTCTTCTTTTTCTTCTACTTCTTCTACTTGTTCCTCTCCTTCTTCTTCTTCTTCTCTTTCTTCTTCCTCCTCTTCTTCTTGCTCTTGTTCTATTTCATCATCATCATCATCTTCTTCTTCTTCCACTTCTACATCTTCTTCTTCTCCTTCTTCATCTTATTATTCTTCTTCTTCTACTACTTCCTCTTCTTCTTTTTTTACTTCTTCTTCTTCTTCCTTTTCTTCTTCTTTTTCGTCTTCTTATTCTTATTCTTAATCTTCATCTTCTTCTTCTCCTTCTTCTTTTTCTTTTTCTTTGTCTTCTTCTTCTTCTTCTTCTCTTCTTCTTTTCTTCATCTTCTTCCTTTTCATCTTCATCTTCTCCTTCTTCATTTTCTTCTTCTCCTCCTCCTCCTCCTTGCACTTCTTCTCCTTCTTTTTCTTCATCTTCTACTTCTACTTCTTGATCATCTTCTTCTTCTTCCTCTTCTTTATCTTCTTCTTCTTCTTCTTCTTCTTCTACCTCTTTTACTTCTTCATTCTCTTCTTCTTCCTCTTCTTCTCTTCTTCTTATTATTCTATTACTTTTGCTTCTTCTTCTTCTTGTCCTCCTTTCTCTTATTCTTCTTCTCCTCTTCTTCTCCTCCACCACCTCCTCCTCCTCCTTCTTCTTCTTCTTTTTCTTCTTTATCTTCCTCTTCGACTTCTTCTTCTTCTTCTTCTACTTCGTATACCTCTTCATCTTCTTCATTTTCTTTTCCTTTATCGCCTTTTTCTTCTTCATCGTCTTCTTCTTCTTCTTCTTCTTCTTCTTCTTCTTTGTCTTCTTCTTCCTCTTCTTCTTCTTGGTCTCCTTCTTCTTCTTCTTCTTGTTCTTCATATTTTGCTTCTGCTTCATCTTCTTATTCTCCATCTCCTTCTTCTTCTACTTCTCTTTCTTCTTATTCTCCTTCTTCTTCTTCTTCTTCTTCTTAATCTTTCTCTCCTCCTCCTTCTCCTTCTTCATCATGTTCTTCATCCTCCTCTTATTGTATTTCTTAGTCTTGTTCTTTTTTTTCTAATTATTATTATTGTTATTATTATTCATCATCTTATTCTCCTAGTTCTTCGTCTTCTTTTTCTTCTACTTCTCATTCTGCTTCTTCTTCTACTTCTTTTTCTACTTCTTCTTCTTTTTCTTCTTCTTCCTCTACTTCTTCCACTTCTACTTCTTCTTTTTCTTAACAACTTTCCTCTTCTTCATCTTCATCTTCGTCTTCTTCTTCTTTTTCTTCTTCATCTTCTCCTTCTTCATCTTCTTCTTCTTCTTCTTCTACTACTTTCCCCTATTCTTCTTCCCCTTCTTCTTCTTCTTCTTAATAATTTTCTTCTTCATCATCGTTATCATTTTCTTCTTCTTTTTCTTCCTCTTCTTCTTGTTCTTCCTCTTCCTCTTCTTCTACTTTTTCTTCTTCATCATCATCTTCTTCTTTTTCTTATTCTTTTGCTTCTTCTTCTTCCTCTATTTCTTCTTCCTTTTTTTTCTTTTTCTTCTTCTTCTTCTCAAACATTTTCATCTTCTTCACCTTTTTTTCTTCATCTTCTCCTTCTTCTTCTTCTTCTTCATCTTCTGCTACTTCTTCTTCTTCCTCTTCTTTCTCTTCTTCTTGTTATTCTTCTCCTTATTCTTCTCCTTCTTCTTCTTCATCATCTTCCAGTCCTTCATCTTCTTCTCCTTCTTCTTCTTTTCCTTCTTCTTGTTCTTCTTCTTCTTCTTCTTCTTCTTCTTCTTCTGTTTTTTTTTTCTTCTTCTTCTTCTACTTCTTGTTTTTCTTCTTTTTGTTTTTTTTATCTTACTTCTCCTTCTCCTTCTCCTTCTTCCACTTCTTCTTCATCTTCTTCATATTCTAGTTCTTTCTTCTAATTCTTTTTCTTCTCCTTCTTTTTCTTCTTCTTCTTCTTCTCCTTCTCCTTCTTGTTCTTCTTCTTCTTTCCCTTCTTCTTCTTCTTCTTCTTCTTCATGTTTTCTTCTTGTTCTTCTTCTTCTTCTTCTTCTTCTTCTGCTACTACTACTGGTTCCGATTGATCGGAACTGCACGATTCCAATAGTAGATCTAATAATTCCTTTAGATCGACTGATTTTGATTCATTGGAATCATCCGATTTCTTGAAATGTTTGGCTTATTTCTTGAAATTAATATATCATCAATTATGGTATGAGTATACCCGAGCCAATGTCCGAGTTAGTATTTGTAGTGGTTCTGAAGGAATATCTCAAAGGGTGAAATTTAGATATTTGCACCCTGTCAAAGTAACTGTGGCATATATTTTTGGAATAGATTCCATTTTGAGAAATTTGAAAAAGCACGTTGTATGTGACGAAGTAGACCATTGTCATGGCAGCAGCCAGAAGAAATGTTAGGAATGAGAATTGGTGAAACTATGATATTGAAAGATCTGTTGGCAAAAATAACCATGAGCTGCTATGAGGTTATAGGTTCTTCTTCTTAACCAAATCTGTAACCTTCATTAGCAGATTTAGGTTTTCATGAGGTTGATCCTAAGCCGCCATTTAGTTCTTGGAAGTAAATGCCCAATATCCAAGTAGGTTCACAAATGATTTATTTCATATTATGGATGATTGGTTACGAAGGGACCATTTTGTTTTTGTAGGATGATCCGACATATTGCTCTTTCCTTGTGCTTATTTCCCTTGGGATATGGGGGAGGGAAAAAAATAAGGGAAGAAATAAGCCTGATGCTCACGATTTCGATAGTCATACCAATGATTTGGAGGAGATATCTTGAAAAGTCTTTAGCACATTCTTTGTTGCTACTATGGGGCCATGAGGCACACAAGCAAGTGTGGACAAAACAGAAGCGAGAATGTCGGGGTTCAAAAATGAGTTTTATAGAGTAACAAGGATTTGTCAATTATGTTATGGTCGGAGTCCCTATGTTTATAGAGTATTTGGATTCGCAAATGAAAATAGGAGATGTTAAACTAGGAGGCCTTATATTGAGATCATGGTTCAATTCCAATTACAATTAGAATTCACAGTTTTTTTAACAATCTGAGGAATGGAAGCAGAAATTCCCTTTGGTCCTCTGAGGCTTATGCCTTTTTCAATCCATTCGTAGATGGTCACTATGACCCCGTTTATGAGAGGGCACGCTTTCTCCCAAAGTTACGGAGCTATTTTGCCAAGTCCTGTGGAATCAAATATGTAGTATTTAAAGAAAAAACCCTTTCATTATTGGGCAACAATCAATATACTTCAAGTTTATTAAGAAATACTTTTGTAGTCAGAAATCAAATGCTAGGGAATTTCTTTCTCATAAATCTTCCAACTACTACTATATCTTCTTCTTCTTCTTCTTCTTCTTTTTCTTCTTTTTGTTCTACTTTTTCTTCTTCTTCACCATTTTCTTATTCTTCCTCTTCTTCTTCTTCTTCTTCTTCTCCTCCTTCTCCTTCTTATTCTTCTTCTTCTTCTTCCTCTTCTTCTTCTTCAACTTCTTTGACCTCTTCATCATCATCATCATCTTCTTCTTCTTCTTCTTCTTCTTTGGGTTCATCATCATCATCATCTTCTTCTTCTTCTTCTTCTTCTTCTACTTCTTCTACTTCTTCTACTTCTTCCTCCACTTCTTCTTCCTCTTCTTCTTTTCTTCTTCTAATTTTGTCACTTTTGCCTCTTCTTCATCTTTTTCTTCTTCTACTTCCCCTTCTCTTGCTTCTTCTTCTTCATCTTCTCTCTCTTCTTCTTCTACTACTTCTCCTTCTTATTTATCTTATTCTTGTTCTCTTTCCTTTTTTTCTTCATCTTCCACTCCTTGTCCATCTTCTTCTTATTCTTCTTCCACTTTTTTGTCGCCTACACTTTCTTTTCCTTTACATCATCATCTACTTCTTGCTCTTCCTCTTCTTCTTCTTATTTTTCTATTCGTTCTTCTTTTTATTCTTCTTATCCAACTTCTTCTTCTTCTTTTTCTTCTTCTTTTTCCTCCTCCTCCTACTCCACCTCCTCTACTTCTTCATCTTCTTATTCTTCTCCTACTTCTCCTTCTCCATCTTCTTGTTCTTCTTCTTCATATTCTGATTTTTTTTCTTGTTGTTCTCCTTCTTCTTTCTCTTCTTCTTCCACTTCTTCTTCTTCTTGTTGTTGTTCTTCTTCTTCATCAACATCCTCTTTTCTTCTCATCTTCTTCACCTTCTTCTTCTTCTTCATCTTCTTTGTATTCTTCTTCTTCTTCTTCTCTTCTTCTACGTCTTCTTCTTCTTCCTCTTCCTCTTCTTCTTCCTTTTTTCTTCTTCTTCTTCTTCTCTTACTCCTCCACCACCTCCTCTTCCTCCCCCTCCTTCTTCTTCTTCTTCAGCTTCTCCTTCCTCTTCTCTTTTTCTTCTACTTCTACTTCTACTTCATCTTTTTGTTGTTCTCCTTTTCTTTCTTACTCATCATCATCATCTTCTTCATTTTCTTCTTCTTCTTCTACTTTTTTTTCTTATTCTTCTTCATTTTCTTTTTCTTCTTCTTCTTCTTCTTCTTGTTCTTCTTCTTCTTGCTATTCTTTTACTTGTTGTTCTTCTTCTTCTTCATTTTCTTCTTCTTCACTATTTTTTCTTATTCCTTTTCTTCTTCTTCTTCTTCTTCCTCTTCTTCTTGTTCTTCCTCATCTTCTTCTTCTTCTTTTTCTTCTTCCTCTCTGTCTTCTTCTTCGTCGTCATTATCACCTTCTTCTTCTTCTTCCTGTTCTTCCTCTTCTTCTTCTTTTTATCTTCTTCTTTTTCATCTTCTTCTACTTTTTTCTCCTCCTCTTCTTCTTCAACTTCTTGTTTTCTTCTTATTGTTCTATTACTTTTCCTTCTTCATCTTTTTCTTCTTCTTCTTGTCCTTCTCCTACTTCCCCTTCTTCTCTTCTTTCTTCTTCTCTTTCTTCTTCTCTTCTTCTTCTTCCTCTTCTCCTTCTCCTTCTTCTTCTTCTTCTTCTTATCCTTCTTCTGGTTTTCTTCTTCTTCATCTTCTTCTTCTTTCTCTTCTTCTTCTTCTTCTTCTTCTTCTTCTTCTTCTTCTTCTTCTTCTTCTACCTTTACTTTTTCTAGATTTTCTTTTCCTTTGTCATCTTCTTCTTATTCTTCTTCTTCTTCCTCTTCTTTTTCTTCTTCTTATTCTCCTTCTTCTTCTTCTTCTTCTTAGTCTTCTTCTCTTCTTCTTCTTCTTCTTCTTCTTCTTCTTCTTCTTGTTGCTAATCCTCCTTTTTTTCTTCATCTCCTTATTCTTCTTCTACTTCTTCTTCTCCTCCTCCTCCTTCTTCTTCTTCTTAATATTCTTATTCTTCTTCTCCTATTGTCCTTTTACTTCTTCTACCTGTTGTTCTTCCTCTTCTTCTTATACATCATCATCTTCTTCTTCTTCTTCTTACCATCACCTTCTTCTTCTTCTAAATCATCCTCTTATTTTTCTTCCTCTCCTTTTTCTTTTTCTTCTTCTTCTTCTTCTTGTCCTTCTCCTCACTTCTTCTTCTTCTTCTTCTTCTTCTTCTTCTTCTGCTTCTACTTCTTCTTCTTATTATTCTTCTTCTTGCACTTCTTCTTCATCATTATTATCTTCTTCTTCTTCTTCTTCTTCATCTTCTTCTTCTTCTTCTTCTTCTTCTCCTTCCTCTTCTTCTTCTTTGTCTTCTACCTCTTCTTCTTCTTCTTCTTCTTAATCTTCTCATTATTATTGTTATTACTATTATTCTTTTTTTCTTTTTCTTTTTGTTCTTCTTCTTCTTCTTCTTCTTCTTCTTCTTCCTCTTCTTTTTCTTCTTTTCCTTCCTCTTCTTCTTCTACGTCTTAAAGTTCTTCTTCTTATTCTTCTCCTTCTTCTTCTTCCTCTTCTTCTTCTTCTTCTTCTCCTTCTTCTTCTCCTTCTCCTTCTCCTTCTCCTTCTCTTTCTTCATCTTCTTCCTCTTCTTCTTCTTCTTCTTCCTCCTCCTCCTCTTCTTCTTTTTCTTCTTCTACTTCTACTTCTTCTTTATCTTCTTCTTATTCACCATCAGCAGCATCGTCTTCTTCTTCTTCTTCTTCTACTTCTTCTCCTTCCTCTTCTTCTCCTTCTTTTTCTTCTTCTTTTTCTTCTTCTTTTTCTTCTCCATCTTCTGCTTTTTCTTCTTCTTTTTCTTCTTCTTCCCCTTATTCTTATTATTATTTTAATTATTATTATTATTATCATTATTATTATTATTATTATTATTATTATTGTTATTATTATTATTATTACTATTATAAATATTATTATTCTTGTTCTTGTTCTTGTTCTTCTCCTCCTCCTTCTTCTTCTTCTTCTTCTTCCTCTCCTTCGTCTTCTTCTTCTTCTTCTTCTTCTTCTCCTTCTACTTCTTCTTCTTCTTCTTCTTCTTCTTCCTCTTCTTCTTGCTATTCTTCTTCTCCTTCTCCTTCTTTTAGTACTTTTTCAACTTCTTCTTATTCTACTTTTTCATATTCTTCTTCTTCTTCTTTTTAGT
>JAIUJO010001612.1:77500-87500 GCA_023846275.1 Vanilla planifolia
CTTCTTCTTCTTACTCTTCTGGTTCTTCTTCTTCATCTACTTTTTCTTATTATTATTAATATTAATGTTATTATTATTATTAATGTTATTATTATTATTATTATTATTATTAGTATTATTTTCATTCTTTTTGTTCTTATTCTTGTTCTTCTTCTACTTCTTCTTCTTATTATTAATATTATTATTATTATTTGTCTTCTTCTTCTTCTTCTACTGCTCCTTCATCTTCTTCTTCTCCTTCCTCTTCTTCTTCTTCTTCTACATTTTCTAATTCTTCTTCTTCATCTTCTTTTTCTACTTCTTATTATTTCTGTTATTATTATTATTATAATAATAATAATTATTATCATTATTATTATTGTCATTCTTCTTGTTCTTCTTTTGCTTCTTCTTGTTCTTCCTCTTCTACTTCTTCTTCTTATTAATAATAATATTATTATTATTATTGTTTTTATTATTATTATTACTATTATTGTTATTATTATTCGTCTACTTCTTCTCCTTCTTCTTCTTCTTATTCTTCTTGTTCTTCTTCGTCTTCTTCTTCTTCCTCTCCTTCTTCTTCTTCTTCTCCTACTTCTTATTGTTCTTCTTCTTCTTCTTTTTCTTCTTCTTGTCTTCTTCTTCTTCTTCCTCTCCCTCTTCTTCTTCTTCTACTTCTTCTTGTTTTTCCTCTTCTTCTTCTTCTTCTTCTTACCTTCTTCTTCTTCTTCTTCTTCTTCTTCTTTTTTAGTTTTTACTTTCTTCTTCTTCTCCTTCTTCTCCTTCTCATTCTTCTTCTTCTACTTCTTAATATTTCCCTCCTCCTTCTTCATCCTCTTATTCTACTTCTTTTTGTTCTTCTTCTTAAACTTCTTTTTATTATTATTTTTAATTATTTTTAATTACTATTATTATTATTATTATTATTATTATTAAAATTCTTCTTGTTCTTCTTCGTCTTGTTGTTCTTCTTTCTCTTGTTCTTCTTCTTATTTTTTTTTCTTCTTCTACTTCTTTTTCTTCTACTTCTTTTTCTTCTTCTTCTCCTTTTTCTTCTTCCACTTCTTCTTCTTCTTCTTCTCCTTCTTCTTCTTCTTCTTCTTTTTCTTCTTCTTTCTTTTCTACTTGTTCTTCTTCTTCTTCTTCTTCTTTCTTGCCTTCTTCTTCATCTTCTTGTTCTTCTTCTTCTTCTTCTTTTTCTTCTTTTTCTTTATCCTCATCTACTCCTCCTTGATCTTGATCTTTGCCTTCATCTTCTCCTTCTTCTACTTCTTCTTCGTGTCCTTCTTCTTCTTCTTCTTCTTCTTCCTCCTCCTCTCCTTCTTCTTCTCCTTCTCCTTCTTCTTATTCTTATACTTGTTCTTCTTGCTGTTGTTCTCCTTTTTCCTCTTCTTCTTATTTTTAGTCATATTTTTTTTCTTCTTCTCCTTATTTTTCTTCTTCTTCTTCTTATTCTACTTCTTCAACTTCTTCTTCTTCTACTACTACTACTTCTTCTTGCACTTGTCCTTTTTCTTCTTCTTCTTCTTCTTATTCTTTTTCTCTTTCTTATTCTTCTTCTTGTCTTTTTTCTTAATCTACATCTAATTCTTCTCCTTTTTCTTTTTCTTCTTCCTCATATTATTATTGTTGTTATTATTATTATTATTATTATTATTATTATTATTATTATCATTATTGTTATTATTAATATTATCATATTTGTTACTACACTTCTTCTTCTTTTACTTCTTTTCCGACTTCTTCTTCTTCTTCTTCTACTTCTCCTTTTTCTTCTCCTTCTTCTTCTTCTTCTTCTTCTTCTTCTTTTTATTAAAATTATTATTATTGTTATTATTATTATTATTATTACAATTATTATTATAATTATTATTATTATCATTTTTTTCTTCTTCTCCCTCATCTTCTTCTTCCTCATTTCCTTCTCCTTCTTCTTTCTTTTCTTCTTCTTCTCCATCTTCTTCTTCTTCTTGCTCTCCTTCTTCTTCTTCTTCATCTTCTTATTCTTCTTCTTCTTCTTTTTCTTCTTTTTCTTTATCTTACTCTTCTCCTTCTTCTCCTTGTTCTTCTTCTTTGCCTTCCTCTTCTCCTTCTTCTTCTTCTTCTTCTTCTTCTTCTTATTCTCCTCCTTCTTCTTCTTCTTCATCATCTTCTTCCTCTTCTTCTTCTTCTTCTTCTTCTCTTTCTTCTTATTCTTATACTTGTTCTTGTTGTTTTTATTCTCCTTTTTCTTCTTCTTCTTATTTTTATTCTTATTTCTTCTTCTCCTTCTCTTTCTTCATCTTCTTCTTCTCATTCTACTTCTTCTTCTACTTCTTCTTTTTCTTCTTCTTCTTCTTCTACTTCTTCTTCTTGTTCTTCTCCTTTTCTTCTTCCTTTTCTTCTTTTTCTTCTACTACTTATTATTATTTTTCTCTTTCTCCTTCCCTTTCTTATTCTTCATCTTATCTTTTTTCTTAATCTACTTCTAATTCTTGTTTTATTTCTTTTTCTTCTTCTTCATACTATTGTCGTTGTTGTTATTGTTATTACTATTATTATTATTATTATTATTGTCATTATTATTATTATTATCATTATTATTGTTAATATTATTGTTATTGTTACTATTCTTCCTCTTCTTCTACTTCTATTCTTACTTCTTCCTCTTCATCTTCTTCTACTTCTTCTACTCCTCCTTTTTCTGCCTCCTGCTTCTCCTCTTCTTCTTCTTCTCCTTCTTCTTCTTTTCTTCCTCTTCTTCCTATTCTTCATCATTTTCTTCTTCTTCTACTTCTTCTTCTTCTTCTTCTTCTTCCTCCTCTTCATCATTTTCTTCTTCTTCTTCTTCTTCCTCCTCCTATTCATCATTTTCTTCTTCTTCTTCTTCTTCTTCATGAACATCATCATCATCTTCTTCTTCTTCTTATTTCTATTCTTATTCTTTCTCGTCTTCTTCTTCCTTTTCTTCTTCTCCTTCCTTCTCATCTTCTTCTTCTTGTTTTTCATCTCCTTCTTAATCTTCAACATCATCATCATCTTCTTCTTCTTCTTAATCTTCTTCCTCTTCTTTCACTTCATCTTTTTCTTCTTCTACTTCTTCTTCTTCATCTACTTCTTATTCTTCCTCTTCTTCTTCTTCTTATACTTCTTCTTCTACTACTTCTTCTACTTGTTCTTCTTCTTCTTCTTTGTCCTCTTCAACTTCCCATTCTTATCCTTTTTCTTCTTCTCCTTTCAATTCTTCTTCTTCTTCTTCTGCTTCTTCTTTTTTTACGTGGTACTCTACTTCTTATTCTTCTTCGCCTTGTTCTTCTTCTTTTTCTTTTTCTTCCTTTTCTTCTTCTTCATCTTCTTCTTCTTCTTCTTCTTCTTCTTCTTCTTCTTCTTCTTCTTCTTCTTCCACTTCTTCTTCCACTTCTTCCTCATCTCCATAATCTTCTCCTTCTACCACATCTTCTGCTTCTTCTTCATCTTCTTTTTCTTCTTCTTCTTCTTCTACTTATTATTATTGTTATGATTATTATTCTATTTCTTCTTCTCCTTCTACTTCTTCTCCTCCTTCTTGTTGTTGTTGTTCTTCTTCTTAATCTGCTTGTTCTTTCTGCTATTATTATAGTTATTGTTATTCTCTTTATTATTTAAATTATTATTACAATAATAATTATTATTTTTATTATTATCCTTCATCTTCTTCTGCTACTTCTTCATCTTCTTCTTCACCTTTTTCTTCTTCTTCTTCTTCTTCTTCTTCTAGTACTACTACTACTATTACTACTTCTTCCTTTTCTTCATCTTCTTCTTCTTCTTCTTCTTCTTCTTCTTCTTCCTCTTCTTCTTCTTCTTCCTCTTCTTCTTCCTCTTCTTCCTCTTCTTCCTCTTCTTCCTCTTCTTCCTCTTCTTCTTCTTCTTCTTCTTCTTCTTTCACTTCTCCTAATTCTTCTTCTTCTTCTTCTTCTTCTTCTTCTTCTTCTTCTTCTACTTCTTCTTCTTTTTCTTCCACTTCTTCTTCTTCTTCTTCTTCATCTTCTTTTTCTTCCATTTCTTCTTCTTCTTCTTATTCTTGATCTTCTTATTCTTCGTCTTCTTCTTCTTTCACTTCTTCTACTTCTTGTTCTTCTTCTCCTCCTTTTCGTTCTTCATCTTCTTCTTTGTCAACTTCTTCTTCATCTTCTTCTTCTACTTCCTATTCCTCTTCTTTTTCTTCTTCTTTTCTTGATCATCATCTTCTTCTTCATCTTCCTCTTCATCTTCTTCTTGTTGTTCTCCTTCATCTTCTTCTTCTTCTTCTTCTTCTTTTTCATTGTCAATGTTTTCTTCATCATATCTTCTTCTTTTTCTTCTTCTTCCTCTTCATCTTCTTCTTCCTCTTCTTCTCTTCCATCTTCTTCTTCTTCTTCTTCGTCTTCATCTTCGTCTTCTTTCTCTTCATCATCACCTTCTTCCACTTCTTCTTTTCTTTTTCTTGTTCTTGTTGATCTTCTTCATCTTCTTCTTTTTCCTCCTTATCCTCTTCTTCTTGTTCTTCTTTTTCTTCTTCATCTTCTCCTCCATCTTCTTCCTTTTCTTCTTCGTCATCATCTTCTTCTTATTCTTATTCTCCCTCTTTTTCTTCTTCTTCCTCTTGTACATTATTTCTTCTATTTATTCTTCTTCTAGTAATACTACTACTACTATTTCTTCTTCTACTTGTTTATCTTTTTCATCCTCTTCTTCTTCCCCTTCCTTCTTATGTTCTACTTCTACTTCATGCTCATCACCTCATCTTCTTGTTCTTTTTCTTCTTCATCTTCTTCTTCTTCTTCTTCTTCTCCTTTCTCTTCTTCTTCTTCTTCTTCTTCTTCTTCATCATCATCTTCTTCTTCTACTTCTTCTTCCTCTTCTTCTTCTTCTTCGTCTTCTTTCCCTTTTCTTCTTCTTCTTTTCCTTCCACTTCTTTTGCTACTCCTTCCTCTTCTTTTTTTTTTCTTGTTCTTCTTCTTCTTTCTATTCTTTTTCTTATATTTCTTCTACTTCTCTTTCTTCTTCTTCCTCTTCTACTTCATCTTCCCCCTATCTACCGCTTCCTCCTCTACTTCTTCATCCCCTTCTTCTTCTTTATCTACTTCTTCTTCTTCCTCTTCTTGTTCTTCCACTTCTTCCCCTTCTTCTTTTGCATCCACTTCTTCTTCTCCTTCAACCCTATCTTCATCCTCTTTTCCTCTTCTTCCTTATCTTCTACTTCTTCTTCTTCATCATCTTCCTCTTCTCATTCTTTTTCTTCATTTTCTTCCTGACCTTTTACATTTTCTTCTTTTACTTCTTCCTCTTTTTTTTTCTTCATCTTCTCCTTCTTCTTCAGTTTCCATTTGTTCTTCTTCTTCCTCTTCTTCTTCTTCTTCTACTTCTTCTTCTCCATCTTCTTCTTCTTCTTCTACTCCTTTCACTTCTTCTTCTTGATTTTGTTATTTTCCCTCTACTTCTTTTTCTTCTACTTCTACTTCTTTTTCTTCTTCTCCTTTATCACCATCACCTTCTTCTTCTTCTTCTTCTTCTTGTTCTTCCTCTTCATCTTTTTCTTCTTCGTCTACTTCTTCTTCTTCTTCTTCTTCTTCTTCTTCTTTCTTCTTCTTATTCTTTGCTTCTTCTTTTTCTTCTTCTTGTTATTCTACTTTTTGCTCTTACTCTTCCACTTCTTCTTCTCCTTCTTGTCCTTCATCATCATCATCATCTTCTTCTTCTTTTTCTTCTTTTTCTTCTTGCTCTTTTTCTTCTTCTTCTTCCACTTCTTCTTCTTTTTCTACCTCTTCTTCTTCTCTCTTCTTCTTCTACTTCTTCCTCTTCTTCTTCCTCTTCTCCTTCTTCTTCTACTACTTATTCTTCTTCTTATTCTTCTTTTTCTCCTTCTTCATCTTCTACTTCCCCTTCTGTTCTTCTTCTTCTTCTTTTTCTTCTTCCCCTTCTTCTTATTCTTCTTCTTTTTCGTCTTCATCTTCTCCTCTTTTTTCTTTTTCATCATCTTCTTCTTTTTCTCCTTCTTCTTCTTCTTCTCGTTCTTCATTGTCTTCTTCTTCTTCTTTTCCTTTTACTACTACTTTTTCTTCTTCATCTTGTTGTTCTTCTTCTTCCTCTTCTTCTTCTCCTTCCTTCGCATCTGATTCTTCTTCTTCATCCACTTCACCTCTTCTTCCTCTTCTTCTTCTTCTTCCTTTTAGTCTCCTTCCTCCTCTTCTTCTTGCTCTTCTTCTCCTTCTCCTTCTCCTTCTTCCTCTTCCTCTTCTTCTTCTTCTAGTTCTTCTTCCACTTCTTCTTCTTATATTTCTTCTTCTTCTTCTTCTTCTTCTTCTCCGACTTCTTCTTCTTCTTGCACTTCTTATTCTTCTTCCTCTTCTTCTTCTTCCTCTTCTTCTTCTTGTCTTTTCTTCCTCTTCTTCTTCTTCTTCTTCTTCTTTTGGTTCTTCTTCCTCTTCTTCCTCTTCTTCTCTCCTCCTTTGACTTCTTCTTCTTTTGCTTCTTGTTCTTAATCATTGCCCTCTTCTTCCTCTACTTCTTCTTCTCATCATTCTCCTCCTCCATCTTGTTCTTCCTATTCTTCATCTACTTCTTCTCTGTCTTCTTCTTCTTCTCCTTCTCCTTTATCTTCTTCTTCTTCTTCTTCCCTCTCCTCTCCTTCTTCAACTTTTTCTTTTTCTTGTTATTCTTCTTCTTCTTTGTCATCTTCTTCTATTTCTACATATTTATCATTATCTACTTCTTTTTCTTCTTCTTATTCTTCTCCCTCTTCTTCTTCCTCCCCCTCTTCTTCTTCTTCTTTTTCTTCTTCTTTTGTTTTTTCTCCTTCTTCTTCTCCTTCTTCTCCTCCTCTTTTTTCTTCTTCTTCTTCTTCTTTTCGTTCTTCTTCTTCTTCTTCTTCCTCTTGTTTGTCTTCTTTTTCTTTTACATCTGCTTCTTCTTCTTTGTTTTCTTCTTCAACTTCATCTTTAACTTTTTTGTCTTCTACTTATTCTTCTTCTTATTCTTCCACTTCTTCCTCTTCTTCCACTTCTTCTTCTTCCTCTAACTCTTCATCTTCAACTTTTCTTCTTCCTCTTTTTTTCTTTTCCTTCTTCTTCTTCTTATTTTTCTTCGTCTTCTTTTTCGTAATTTTCTTCTTCTTCTTCTTCTTCTTTTTCTTCCTCTTCCTCTTCTTCATCATCATTGTCATGTTCTTCTCCTACTTCCTCACCTTCTTCTCGTTCTTATTCCTACTATTCTCCTTCTTCTTCTTCATTGTCCTCTTCTTATTCTTCTTCTACCTTCTCCTCCTCCTCTCGATCTTCTTCTTCTTCTTCTTCTACTTCTTTTTACTTCTCCTTCTTCTTCTTCTTCCTCCTCCTCCTCCTCCTCTTCTTCTTCTTCTTATTTTTCTTCTTATTCTTCTTCTTCTTCTTCTTCCTCTTCCTCTTCTTCTTTGTCTTCATATTCTTTTTCTTGTAATTGTTCTTCATCTTCTTGGTCTTCATCTTCCCCTTCTTCTTCTTCTTCTTTTTATTCTTCTTCTTCTCATCTTCTTCTTCTTCTTCTCAAACTTCTTGTTCTTTTTCTTCTTATTTTTCTTCTTATTATTCTTCTTCTTGTTCTTCTTCTTCTTCCTCTGCCTCTTCCTCTACCTCCTTTTCTTCATCCTCAACTTTCACTTCTTCATCTTCCTCTTCTTCATCCTCCTCATGTTCTTCTTCTTCTTCTTCTCCTCATAAGTTATTATCATAATAATCTTCTTCTTCCTTATCTTCCACTTATTCTTCTTCTTCCTCTTCTTCTTCTCCTTCTTCTGCTTTCTCTTCGCCTTCTTCTTCTTATTCCTCTTCTTTTTTTTCTTCATCTTCCTATTCTTCATCTTCTTCTTCTTCTTCTTCCTCTTCTTCTTCTTCTTCATTTTCTTCTTCTTCTTCTTCTTCTTCTTCCCCTTCTTCTTCTTCTTCTTCTTCTTCTTCTTCTTCTTTTTCCTCTTCTACTTCTTCCACTTCTTTTTCTTCTTCTTCTCCTTCCTCTTCTCCTTCTTCTGCTTCTTCTTCTTCTTCCTCCTTCTTTTGTTCTTGTTTTCCCACTTCTTCTTATTCACCTTCTTATTCTTCTCTTCCTCTTCTACTTCTTCTCTTACCTCTTCTTCTTCTACTTCTCCTTCTTCCACTTCTTATTCTTGGCATCCTTCTTCTCCTTCTTCTTCTAATTTTTCTTTCTCAACATCTTCAATCTTCTCCATCTACTTTTTCTTCTTTTTTTTTTCTACTTCTACTTCTTCTTTTTCTTCCTCCTCCTATTCTTCTACTTCTACCTCTTCTTCTTTCTCCTCTACCTCTTCTTCTTCCTCTTCTTCATCTTCTTAATCTTCTTTTTCTGCTTCTTCTTCACCTTCTTTCTCTTCTTCTACTACTTCATCCTCATCTTCTTGTGCCTCTACATCCCCTTCTTTGTCATCTTCCTCTCATTCTTCTTCTGCTTCTCTTTGCTCTTATTCTTCTTCTTCTAATAGTTCTTCTTCTTCTTCTTCTTTTTCTTCTTCTTCTTCTTGTTTATCTTATTATTATTATTATTATTGTTATTATTATTATTATTTTACACTTCTTATTTTCTTCCTCCTCTTCTTCCTCTTCTTCTTCTACATGCTCTTCTTCCTCTTCTTCATCTTCTTCCTCCTCTTCTTCCACTTCTTCTTCTTCTTGTTCATCTTCCTCTCCTTCTTCTCCTTCTTTCTCATCTTCTTCATGCTCTTCTCCCTCTTCTTCCTCAACTTCCTCTTACTTTTCCTTTTTTTCTTCTTTTTCTTCTTCTAAATCTTGTTCCACTTCATATTCATCTTATTTTGTCATCTTCTTCTTCTTTTCTTCTTCTTCTTCTTCTTTTCTTCTTCTTCTTGTTCTTCTTCTTTTTTATCATCGTCTTTCTCTTCCTTTATTTCTTGTTTTTCTTCTTGTTTTTCTTCTTCTTCTTCTTCTTCTCCTTCTTCTTCCTCTTCTTATTCTGTTCTTCTTCTTTTACTTCTTCAAATTGTTCTTCTTCTTTTTCCTCTTCTTCCTCTTCTTCTTCTCTTCCTTCTTCTTCTTGTTATTTTTATTACAATTATTATTATTATTATTATAATTGTTATTATTGTTAGTCTTTTTTTTCTTCCTCTTCTTCTTCCACTTCTTCTTCTTCATCTTCTACCTCTTCTTCTTTTTCATCTACATCTTTCTCAATTTCCTCATGTTTTTCTTCTTCTACTACTTCTACTGCTTCTTCTTCTTCTTCTTTTTCCTCTTCATCTTCTTCTTCTTCCTCCTCTTTTCCTTCTTCTTCCTCTTTTACTTCTTCTTCTTCTTGTTCTTCTTCTTCTTCATCCACTTCTTCTTCTTCTGCTTCCTCTTCTTCTTCTTCTTCTTCTTGTTCTTCTTTTACTTCTTCTTCTTCCCCCTTTTCTTCTTTTTCTTCTTCTTTTTCTTCTTCTTTTTCTTCATATTCTTATTTTTTTTTCTTTTTCTTCCACTTCTTCTTCTTCCTCTTCTTCTTCTTCTTCTTCTTCTTCTTCTTCTATTCTTCTTCTACTTCTTCACCATCTTCTTCATCTTCTTCTTCTTTATCATCTTCTTGTTGTTCTTCTTCTTCTACCTCTTTTCCTTCTTCTGCTTCGACTTCTTCTTCTTCTCCTTCATCTTCTTCTTTTTATTATTATTCTACTACTACTACTCCTTTGTCTTCCTCTTCATCTTCTTTTCCCTCTTCTTGCTGTTTTTCTTCCTCTTCTTCTTCTCCTCTCTCTTCTTCTTCTACTTCTCCTTCCTCTTCTTCTTTTTCTTCTTTTTCATACTCTTCTTCTACTTCTTCATCGTCTTCTTCATCTTCTTTTTTACTCTTCTTCTTGTTCTTCCTTTTCTTCTTCTTCTTGCTCCTCATCTTCATGTTCTTCTTCTTCCTCTTCTTCCTTATCTTCATGTTTTTCTTCTTTTTCTTCTTCTTCTTTATCTTATTCTTTTTTTTCTTCTTCTTCCTCTTCTTCATCATCTTCTCCTTCCTTTTCTTCTTTTCTTTTCCTTTCTCTTCT
>JAIUJO010001612.1:92500-107500 GCA_023846275.1 Vanilla planifolia
TTCTTCTACTTCTTCTCCTTCCTCTTTTTCTTCTTTTTCTTCTTCTAGTTGTTGTTGTTGTTGTTCTTCTTCTTCATGTTCTTCTTCTATTTCCTTTTCTTCTTCTTCTTTTCTTCTTCTTCTTATTCTTCTTCTTATTATTATTCTTCTTCTTCTTCCTTGTCTTCTTTTTCTTCTTCTTCCTCTTCTTGTTGTTCCTACTCTTCTTCTTCTTCCACTTCCTCCACTTTTACTTAGTCTCCTTCTTGTTTTTTTACTTCTTCTCCATCTTCTTCCTCTCCTTCCCCTTCTTCTTCTTCTTCCTCTTTTTCTTCTAGTTCTTCTTCGTCTTAATCATCTTTTCCTTCTTCATTTCCTTCTTCCTCATCATCTTCTTCTTCTTTCTCCTCATCTTCCTCATCTTTCTTTTCTTTATCTTCTTCTTCTTCTTCTCCTTCTTTTTCTTCCACGTCTTCTTATTCTTCTTCATCTTTCCCAACTTTTACTCCTTCTTCCGCATCTTCTTCTTCTTCTTTCCCCTTTTCTTCCTCATCTTCCATTTCTTTTTCTTCTTCTTCATCTTCCTCTTCTCCTTCTTTTTCTTCCTCTTCTTCCTCTTGTTCTTCTTCGTCTTCTTCTTCTTCTTCTTCTTCTTCTTCTTCTTCTTCCTCTTCTTCTGTTTCATAGTCCTCTTCTTCTTCAACATCTTTTTTTCTCTTCTTCTTCTTCCTTTTTTTATTCTTCTTACTCCTCATCTTCTTGTTCTTCTTCTTCCTCTTCTTCTTTATCGTCTTCTTTTTCTTCTTCTTCTTCTTCTTCTTCCTCCTCCTCCTCTTCTTCTTCTTCCTTCTCCTCTTCTTCTTCTCCCTCAGCTTCTACATCTTATTCCTCTTCTTCCTCATCTTCCTTGTCTTCTTCTTCTTCTTCTTCTTCCCCCCTTCATCGTCTTCTTCTTTTTCTTCTTTCTCTTCTTCTTCTTCCTCCCCTTCATCGTCTTCTTCTTCTTCTTCTTGTTCTTCTGCTTTTGCTTTTGCTTCTTCTTCTCTTTCTTCTTCTTCTTCTCCTTCTTCTTTTTCATCTTCTTCCTCCTCTTCTTCTTCTTCTTCCAATTCTTCTTCTTCTTCTTCTTCTTCTTCCTCTTCTTCCTCTTCTTCTTTCTCTCCTTCTTTTTCTTCTTCTTTTTCTTCAACTTCTTCTTCTTCCTCTTCTTCTTCTTCTTCTTCTCCTTCTTCTTCTTCTTCTTCTTCTTCTTCTCCTTCTTCCTCTTTTCTTCTTCTACTACTACTTGTTCATATTCTTTTTCTTCTTCTTCCTCTTCTTCTTCTTCTTCTTCTTCTTCTCTCCTCCTCCTCCTACTTCTTCTTCTTCTTCTCCTTCTTCTTCTTCTTCTTCTTCTTCTTCTTCGACCTCTTCTTCTTCTTTGTCTTCTTCTACTTCGTTTTCATATTTTCCTCTATCTTCTTTTTCTTCTACTTCTTTTTCTTCTTCTTCTTCTTCTTCTTATTCTTCTTCCTCTCATTCTTCTTCCTCTTATTCTTCTTCTTCTTCTTCTTCTTCTTCTTATTCTCTTTCTTCTTCTTCTACTTCCTCTTTTTCTACTTCTCTTACTTCTTCTTTTTCTTTTATTACTACTACTACTTGTTGTTCTCCATCTTTTTCTTCTACTTCTTGTACTTCTTCTTTTCCCCCATCTTCTTCTTCTTTTTCTTATTCTTTTTCTTATTCTTCTTCTTGCTCTTTTCTAATCCATTATCCCCAATCACTAATCCCTAATCCCTTATGCTTAATCTATAATCTCTAATCCCTAATCCTTAATCTTTGAGACCTAATCAAAACCCTTTCTTCTTCCTCTTCTTTTTTTTTCTTCTTTTTCTACCACTACTTCTTCTTCCTCCCCTTCTTCCACTTCGTCCTCTTCCTCTTCTTCTTCTCCTTCCTCTTCTTCTTGTTCCACTTCTTCTCCTTCCTCTTCTTTTTCTTCTTCTAATTCTTCTTCTTCCTCATCATCTTCTTTTTAATCTTCTCCTTCTTCTTCTTCTTCTCCCTCTTCTTCTTGTTGTTCTTCTTCTTCTTCTTCTTTTCTTCCTCATCTTCTTCTTCGTTTTCCACTTCTTCTTCCACTTGTTCTTCTTCTTCTTGTTCTTCCCCTACTTCTTCTTTCTCTTCTTCCTTTTCTTATTCTTCGACATCTTCTTCTCCTCCTCCTTCATCATCATCTTCTTCTTCTTCTTCTCCTTTTCTTTTCCTTCTTCTTCGATTTTTATTCTTCTTCTTCTTCTCCTCCTCCTTAAACTGAATCTTCTTCTACTTCTTTTTCTCCCTCTTCACTTTCTACTTCTTCTTCATCTCCTTCTTCTTTTTCTTCTTTTACTTCTTCTCTTTCTACTTCTTCAACTTCTTCTTCTTCTTCTTCTTCCTCTCTTTTTGCTTCTCTTTCTCCTTCTTCTTCTTATTCTTCATCTTCTTTCTTTACATTATCTTCTACTTTATTTCTACTTCTTCTTTTTCAGATTTTTGTTCTTCTTCTTCTTATTCTTCTCCTTCTTCTACTTCTTCTTCTTATTCTTCTTCTTCATCTTCTTCTTCTCCTTTTTCTTCTTCTTCTTCTTTTCTTCCTTTGCTTTATCTTCTACTTCATTTCTACTTCTTCTTCCAATTCTTCTTCTTCTTCTTCATCATCTTTTTCTTCTACCTCTTCTTCCTCTTCTTCCTGTTGTTCTTCTTCTACTTCTTTTTTTCTTCCTTTTCTCCTTCTTCTTCTTCTCCTACTTCTACTTTATCATTTTGTTCTTCCTCTTGTTCCTCTTCTTCCTTTTCCCCATCCACTTCTTCAACTTCATCTTCTTCATCTTCTCCTTCTTCTTCTTCGTATTACACTCCTTCATCCCCTTCTTCATCCCCATCTTCTTCCTCTTTTTCTTCTTCTTCTTCTTCTTCTTCCTGTTCTTCTTCTTCTTCTCCTTCTTCTTCTTCTTCTTCTTCCTCTTCCTTTGCTTCTTCTTCTTCTTCTTACTCGACTTCTTCTTCCCCGTCATCTCCTTCTTCTTCTTCTTCTTTTATTTCTACTTCTACTTCTTCTTCTTCCTTTTCTTGCTGCTCTTCTTCTTCTTCTTCTTTTTCTTTTTCCTCTTCTTCTTTTTGCTCTACTTCTTTGTTTTCTTCTTCCTCTTTTTCCTCCTCTACTTTCTCTATCTCTTCTCTCTCTTGATCTTCCTCTTCTTCCTTGTTTTTCTTCTTCTTCCTCCTCCTCATGTTCTTCCTCCTCTTCCTCTTCTTCTTCTCCATCATCTTCAACATCTTCTTATTCCTCTTCTTCCTCTTCTTCCTTGTTTTCTTCTTATTCATCTTCTTCATCTTCTTCTTCTTTTCCTTCTTTCTCTTATTGATCTTCTTCTTCTACTTCTACATCTTTTTCTTCTTCTTCTTCCCTTTCTTCTTCTTCTTCTTCTTCTAATACTACTTCTTTTTCATCTTCTTCTTCTTGTTATTCTTCTTCTTCTACTCCTTTTGCTTCTTTCCCTTCCTATTTCTTTCTTCTTCATTTTCCTCTTCTTCTTCTTCCTTTTCCTCTTCTTTTTCTTCTTCTTCTTCATCTTTTTCTTCTTCTTTTTTTTCTTATTCTTCTCCTCATCCTCCTCCTTCTTCTTCTTCTCCTCCTTTTCCTCCTCCTTCTTTGCTTTTTTCTACTTCTTCTTCCTCCTCTTCTTCTTCTTCCCCTTCTTCTTTCTCCTCTTCTTCTTCTTCCCCTTCTTCTTCTTCTTCTTCTCCTTCTTCATCATCATATTCTTCTTCTTCTTCCTTATCTTCTGTTACTACTACTCCTTCTTCTTCATTTTCTATTACTACTACTACTTCTTGTTCTTCTTCTACTTCTCTGTCTCCTTCTTCTTCTTCTTCTTTTTCTTCTTCTTCTTCTCCTTCATATTCTTCTTCTGTTTTACATCTTGTTCTTTTTCCTCCTCTAGTTCCCCTTCTTCCTCATCTTCTTCTTCCTCCTATTCATATTCTTCTTGTTCTTCTTCTTCTACTTCTTTTTCTTCCCTATCCACTTTGTCATCTTCCTTTACTTCTTTTTCTTCTTCTTCTTCTTCTTCTTCTCCTTCTCTTGTTTCCAGTACTACAACTACTAATACTTTTTCTTCTTCTTCTTCTTCATCTTCTTATTCTTCTTCTTCGTCATCTTCTACTTCTCCATCTTCCTGATCTTGTTCTTCCTTTTAAAGTCCTACTTCTTCTTCTTGCCCTTCTTCTTTTCTCGTTCTTCTACTTCTTTTTCTATTACTTCTAATTTTTCTTCTTCTTTCTCTTCTTCTTCTTCCTCTTCTTTTTGCTCTTCTTCCTCTTCTTCTTGCTCTTCTTCCTCTTCTACCTCTTCATCTTCTTCTTCTTCTTCTTCTTCTTTTTCTTCTACTTCTTCCGCTTCTTCCACTTCTTTTCTTCTTCTTCTTCTTCCTCTTCCACTTATTCTTCCTCAACTTCTCCTTCTTCTTCTTCCTCTTCTTCCTCATCGTCCTTGTCTTCTTCTTCTGCTTCTTCTTCTTCTTCTTCGTCTTTCTCTTTTATATATTTTTCTTCTTCTTCTTCTTCTTGGTCTTCTTCTTCTTTTTCTTCCTCTTCTTCTTCTTCACCTTCTTCTTTTTCTTCTTTCCCTCCTTCTTCTTCTACTTATTCTTCTTCTTTTCTTTTTTTTCTTCTTCTCCTTTACCTTTTTTTACTTATTCAACTTCTTCCTGCTATTAGTCCTTATTTTCCTCTTCTTCTTGTTCCTCTTCTTCTTTTTCTTTTTCTTCTTCTTCTTCTTCTTCATCTTCTTCTTATTGCTCATCTTCTTCTTCCTTCTCATCTTCTTCTTGTTCTTCTTCCTCTTCTTCCTCTCCTTCTTTTTCTTCCTCTTCTTCTTCTTCTTCTTCCCCTTCTTATTCTTCTTCTACAACTACTTCTTTTTCTTCTTCTTTCTTTCTTCCTTTTCTTTCTCTCATTCTTCTTCATCTTCTTTGCTCTCTTCTTCTTCTTCGTCTATTTCTTTTTCTCCTTCTCCTTCTCCTTCTCCTTCTTTTTATACACCTCCTTCTCGTTCACCTCTTCCTCCTTTCCCTTCTTCTTCTTCTTCTCTTTCTTCTTCTTCATCTTCTACTTTCTTCTTTCTTCTTTTTTTTTTCTTTCTTCTTTCTTTTTTCTTCTTCCTACTTCCTTCTTCCATCTTCCTTCTTGCTTCTTCCTTCTTCCTTCTTCCTTCTTTCTTCTTTCTTTTCTTCTTTTTTCTTCTTTCTTCTTTCTTGTTATTCTTTCTTCTTTCTTCTTTTTTCTTCTTTCTTCATCTTTCTTCTTTTTCCTTCTCCTTTCCTCTTCTTTTTTTCTTCTTCTTTCTTTCTTCTTCTTTCTTTCCTTTTCTTCTTCTACTTCCCCTTCTCCTTCTTCATCTTCTCCTTCTTCTTCCTTATCCCAAAACACTAATCCATAATCCCACTCAACCTAATCATTAATTTTTAATCTATAATCTCTAATCCCTCCCTCCCTTATCCTTAATCCCTAATACCTAATCTCTAATCCCTAATCTCCAATTTCAAATCCCTAATTGTTAATATCTAACAACTAACCCCTAATCCTTAATTTTTAATCCATGCACATCCTTAAACCTTAATCCATAATCCTTAATGCCTAATCTTTTATTCCTAATCTTTAATACCTAATCCCTAATCTCTAATCCTTGATCTCTAATCTTTTTTCCAAAACTATTAATCCAAAATCTCTAACCCTTATACCCTAATTCATAACTCTAATCCTTAATCCTTTATCTCTAATCCCTAATCCTTAATCCATAATATTTAATCATTAACCCTTTAATCAATATATCTTAATCCCTAATCCATAAACCTTAATCCTTAATCATTAATCCTTATCCTTAATTCTTAATCCCTACTCCAAAATCACTATTTGCTAATCTCTAACCCTTAAACCCAAAAACTAATCTTTAATCTCTAATCTTTTGTCCAAAACTATTAATCCAAAATCTCTAACCCCTATACCCTAACTCATAATCTCTAATCCCTAATCCTTTGTCTCTAATGCGTAATCCTTAGTCCATAATATTTAATCATTAATCCCTTAATCCATATATCTTAATCCCAAATCTATAAACCTTAATCCTTAATCCTTATCCCTAATTCTTAATTGCTTCTCCAAAATCCCTATTTGTTAATCTCTAACCCCTGTACCCTAATTCATAATCTCTAATCCTTAATCCTTTATCTCTAAACCCTAATCCTTAATCCATAATATTTAATCTTTAATCTCTTAATCAATATATCTTAATACATAATCCATAAACTTTAATCCATAATCCTTAAACCTTATCCCTAATTCTTAAACCCTACTCCAAAATCCTTATTTGCTAATCTCTAACCCTTAAACCCAAAACATAATCTTTAATCTCTAATCTTTTTTCCAAAACTATTAATCCAAAATCTCTAACCCCTATACCCTAACTCATAATCTCTAATCCCTAATCCTTTGTCTCTAATGTCGAATCCTTAGTCCATAATATTTAATCATTAATCCCTTAATCCATATATCTTAATCCCAAATCCATAAACCTTAATCCTTAATCCTTATCCCTAATTCTTAATTGCTTCTCCAAAATCCCTATTTGTTAATCTCTAACCCCCGTACCCTCATTCATAATCTCTAATCCTTAATCCTTTATCTCTAAACCCTAATCTTTAATCCATAATATTTAATCTTTAATCCCTTAATCAATATATCTTAATACCTAATCCATAAACTTTAATCCATAATCCTTAATCCTTATCCCTAATTCTTAAACCCTACTCCAAAATCCTTATTTGCTAATCTTTAACCCCTAAACCCAAAACCTAATCTCTAATCCCTAATCATTAATTCATAACCCATAATCCAAAATCCCTTATTTCTAATCCTTAATCCTAAATCCCAAATCAATAACCCCAAATCCCTCCCTCCCTAATGCCTAATCTCTAATCCCTAATACCTAATTTCTAATCCCTAAGCACTAACTCACTGATCCATAATCTGTCTTCTTCTTCTTCTTCTCCTTTTCCTCTTCTTCTTCTACATCTTCCTCATCTACTTATTATTCTTCTTCCACTTCTTCCTTATCTTCCTCCTCTTCTACTTCTTCTAATTGCTTTTCTTCTTCTTCTTCTTCTTTCTCTTTCTCTTCTTGTCCTTCTTCTTCTTCTTGTTTCTCTTTTTCTTCTTTTTCTTCATCCCCTTCTTCTTCTTTTTCTTCTCCTCCTTCCTATTCCTCTTCTTCTTCTTCTTCTTCTTCTTCTTCTCCTTCTCTACTTCTTGTTCTTCCTTTTATTCTTCTTCTTCTTCTTCTTCTTCTTAATCTACCACTTCTTCTTCCTTTTCATCTTCTTCTACCTCTTTCACTTCCTCCTCTTGTTTCGCTTCTTCGCCTCTTTCTTCTTCTTCTTTATCCTCAACTTCTTTCCTCTTCTTTCTTCCATATTCCTTCTTCCTCCATCCTTTTTTCTTGTTCCTTCTTCCTTCTTCTTTATTCCTACTTCCATCTTCTTTCTTCCTTCTTCTTTCTTCTTTCTTCTTCTTTCTTCTTCTTCTTCTTCTTCTTGCTCTTCTTCTTCTTCTTCTTCCTCCTTCACTTCTTCTTCATCTTCTTCTTCTTCTTGTTCTCCTACTTCTTCTTCTTCTTGCTCTTCTCCTTCTTCCTTTTCCTCTTCTTCTTTTTTTGCTCCATCTTCTTCATCATCTTCTCCATTTTCAACTCTTCTTTATCATCTTCTTCTTCTTCCTCTTCCCCTACTTCTTCTTCTTCTTCTTCTCCTTCTTCTCCTTAATATTCTTCATCTTCTTCTTAATCTTTTTCTTCTTCTTCTTCTTCTTCCTCATCTTCTTTTTCTTCTACTTCTTCTTCTTCTACTTCTTCTCCTTCTCCTTCTCAGTCTCCATCTCCATCTCTTTCTTCTCCTTCCTCTTCTTATTTCCCACTTTCACCTGCTCTTTCTTCTTCTTCTATGTCTTCTTCTTTTTCTTCTTCTAGTTTTTTCATCTTTCTTGATTCTTCTTTCTTCTTTCTTTTTTCTTCTTTGTTCTTCCTTCTACCTTCTTCATTCATCCATCCTTCTTTCTTCTTCCTTCTTTCTCATTTTTTCTTTGTTCTTCTTTCATTTTTCAACTTTCTTCTTTATTTTTCCTCTTCTTCCTATTCTTCTTCTCCTTCTTCTTTATCCTTTTCTTCTTTCTTGTCTACTTCTTTTTTTTTCTTCTTAATTCCAAATTCTTAATCTTTAATCCTTAATCTCTAATTCTTAATCCTAAATCCTCAATCCCTAGTCCCTAATCCATAATCCAGAGTTCTTAATTCTTAATCTCTAATCTCAAATCACTAATCCCTAATACTTAATCAATAATCCTTAATCCCTAATATCTAATCTCTTATCCCTAGTCTAAATACAAATATCTTAATCCCTAATCTTAATAAAAAATCCTTAATCACTAATCTCTAAATCCCTAATCTTTAATATTTAATCCCTTAATCCTTAATCTTTAATCCCTAATCTTTAATTATTAATCCCTTCATCCCTAATCCTTAATCCTTAAACTCTACTTCTTATTACTTAATCCATAATATCTAATCCCTAATCTCTAATGCCTAATACCTAATCCCTCCCTAATTAATCCCTAATCTCTAATCCATAATACTTAATCTCTAATCCCTAATCCCAGAATCCCAAATTTGTAATCTGTATTCCCTAATCCCTATTCCCTCCCTCCCTAATCCCTAATCTCTAATCCCTAACTCCTAATCCTATAATCCATAATCCATCTCTTCTTCCTCTTCTTCTTCTTTTTCTTCCTCTTCTTCTTCCTCTTCTTCTTCTTCTTCTTCATTCTCTTCTTCTTCTTCTTCTTCCTCATTCCCTTCTTCTTCTTCTTCTTCCTCTTATTCCTCATCTTCCTTAAATTCTTCTACTTCTTCTTCTTCTACTTCTTCCTTTTCTTCTTCTTTGTTTTCTTCTTCCACTTCTTCATTTTAATCTTCTTCTTCTTCTTCTACTTCTTCTTCTTCATCTTCTTCTTCTCCATCATCTTTCTCTTATTCTTATTGTTCTTATTCTTCTTCCTCTCATTATTCTTTTTCCTCTTCTTCTTCTTTTTCATTTTCTACTCCTTTTCTTGTTTTTCTTGTTCGTCTTCTTCTTCTGCTTCTTCTTCTCTTTCTACTTCTTCTTCTTCTTCTTCATCATCCTCTTTTTCTTCTTCTTCTTCTTCTTCTTCACCTTCTTCCTCTCCTTCTCATTGTCTTTCTCCTTTTCCTTCTCTTTCTTTATCTCCTACTCCTTCCCCTTCGCATCCTCTTTCTCCATCTACATCTCCTTCTCCTTCTCCTTCTCCTTCTCATCCTCCTTCACCCCATCCTCCTTCTCCTCCTCGTTCTCCTTCTTCTCCTTCTTCCTTCTTTCTTCTTTCTTCTTTGTTCTTTCTCCTTTCTTCTTTCTTTTTTCTTTTTTCGTTTTTCTCTTTTCTTGTATCTTCTTTCTTTTTTCTTCATTTTTCTTCCTTCTTTTTTCCTTATTCCTTCTTCCTTCTTCCTTGTTCCTTCTTCTTTCTTCCTTCTTCTTCTTTATTCTTCCTCTTCTTTTTCTTCTCCTTCTTATTCTTTTTCTTTTTCTACTTCTTCTTCTTCATCTTCTTCTTCTTTCTTCCTTCTTCATTCTTTCTTCTACCTTCTTTCTTCCCCCTAATCCTTAATCCCTAATCTCGATTCCTTAATCCTTAATCTCTAATCACTAATCCATCACTAATCTCCAATCTTTAATCTTCAATCCCTAATCTTTAATCCCTAATCTCTAAACCATAAGCTCTAATCTCTAATAACTAAACCTTAACCTCTAATCACTAATCTATAATACCTAATCTATAATCCATGATGCCTTCTCTAATCCCTAATAATTAATCCCTATTCATAATGACTAATCCTGAACCCTTAATCCCTAATCCTTAATCTTTAATGCTTATCAAAATCTCTTAATATATAATCTATAATCTCTATTTTCTAATCTCTAACCCTAAATTCTACATCCCTAATCTCTAATTTCTAATCCCTAATTCCTTATCCCTATTCCCTAATACTTAATCGTTAATCCTAAATCCCAAATCTCTAATCTTTAATCCTTAATAATTAATCTCCTAAATCTTAATCTCTTCATCCTTAATTCTTAATCCCTAACCCCTATTACTTATTCTTAGTCCTTAATTTCTGATCCTAAATCCATAACCCCTAAACCCAAATCCATAATAGCTAACCCCCAAATCCCTAATCCATCTCTCCATAATCTTTAATCTATACTGCATAATACCAAGTCCCTAAACCTTTATTCCTTAATTCGTACTGTCTAACCCCTAATCCATAATCCCAAATTCATCTCTTCTACCTCTTCTTCTTTTTCTTCCTCTTCTACTTCCTCTTGTTCTTTCTCTTCTTCTTCCTCTTCTTCTTCTTCATTCTTACTTCTTTCTTCTTTCTTCTTTCCTTATTCTTCTTTCTTCTTTCTTCCTTCCTCATTCTACTTTCTTCTTTCTTCTTCATTCCTCCTTCCTCCCTCCCTTTTTTTTCCTTTTTCCTTCTTCTTCTTTCTTCTTTCTTCCTTCTTCCTTCTTATTAATCTTTAATTCCTAATCTCTAATTTATAATCTTTAATCACTAATCCAACCATAATATCTAATCCTTAATATTTAATCCATAACCACTAATCTCTAATCTCTAATTGTTAAACTCTAATTCCTAATACATAATCCATAGTACCTAATTCGTAATCCTTAATTCATAATCCATAATCCTTAATCTCTAATCTCTAATCTCTAATCTCTAATCCCTAATCCATAATCCTTAATCACTTGTCCCTAATCCCTAATTCTTTAATTCCTATCTCTAATACTAATCCTAATCCTCTAACCTTTAATCCCTAATCTCTAATCTTTAATCTAAAATTTTTCATCCCTAATCTCTATTCTCTAATCCCTAATCCTTAATAATAAAACCCTTAATTCTTAATCTTGAATCTCAAATTCCTAATCTTTAATCTTAAATTCTTCTTTTACTTTTTCTTCTTTTCTTCTTCTTTTTCTTCTTTTTCATCACCTTCTTCCTCTTCTTCTTCTTCTTCTTCTTCTTTTTCCTCTTTGTCTTCCTCTTCTTGTTTTTTTTTCTTTTTCTTCTACTTCTTCACCTTGTTCTTCTTCTTTTTCTCACTCTTCTCCTTCTTCTTCCTTCTCCTTAATCCCTTATCTTTAATCCTTAATCTGTAATTAGTAATCCATCCTTAATCTCCAATCCCCAATCTTTAATCTTTAACCTTTAATGCCGAATCTCTAATCCCTAAACTCAAATCTTAATACTTAATCATGAATACCTAATCCATAATCCTTATCCCTAGTCTCTAATGCCTAATCCTTAATTCCAAATCCTTATTCACTAATCCTTAATTTTTAATCCCAAATCTTTAATCTCAATTGCTAATCCTATTCCCTTAATCTCCAATTTTGAATCCAACATCCCTAATCTCATATTTTGAATCCTGAACAACTAATCTATTATTTCTTAATCTTTAATCTCTAATCCCTAATCATTAATCTCTAATCCCTAATCATTAATCTCTAATCTTTAATCTCTAATCATTAATCATTAAGTCATAATCTCTAATCTTTAATCTCTATTACTTTTACCTTAATCCCTAATTGTTAACAAACAAATCCCTAATCATTAATTCTTAATCCCTCCCTCCCTAACTTTAATATGTATTCCCTTATACATAATCTTTAATCCTTCATTCCATAATTCCTAATCCCTAAACACTAAGCCCTAACCCCTGATCCCTAATCTCTAATCTATCAATTCTTCCACTTCTTCTTATGCTGCTTTATCTTTTTCTTCTTCTTCTTCTTATTATTATTATAATTATTCTTCTTCTTCCTTATCAATGTCTTCCTCTTCTTCCTCATCTTTCTTTTCTTCTACTTCTTCTTCTTCTTCTTCTTCTTCTTGTTTCTTTTCCTCTTCTTCTTCTCCTTCTTCTTCTTCTTCTTCTACATCTTCATCATCTTTCTCTTCTTCTTTTTTCCTCTTCTTCTACTTCTTCTTCTTCTTCTTCTTCTTATTCTTCATCTCTTTCTTCTTTTTATTCCTCTTCCTCTTCTATTTCTTCTTCTTCTTCTTCTATTTCTTCCAATTCTTCTTCTTTTTCTACTTCTTCTTCTTCTACTTCTTCTCCTTCTATTATTTCATCTTTTTCTTCTTTTTTTCTTCCTATTCTTCTTCTTTTTCTTCTTCTCTTCTTCTTCTTAATCAACTTCCTCACCTTCTTCTTCTTTTTCTTCATTTTCTTACTCTTCTCCTTCTTCCTCTAGTTCTTCTTCTTCTTCCTCTCCTTCTTGTTCTTCTTCTTCTTCCTCTTCTTCATTTTCTACTTCTTCTTTCTCATCTTCTTCTATGTCTTCTTCATTTTATTCTTCTTCCTTATTTTCTTCTTCTTCTTCTTCCTTTTCTTCCTAGGTCGTCCTCATCTTCCTCTTCTTCTTCTTCTTCTTCTTCCTCTTCTTCTACTTCTTCTTCATCTTCTTCTTTGCTTCATCTTCTTCTTCTTATTATTCTTTTTCTTCCTTTTCCTCTTCTTCTTTATATACTTTGTTTTCTTCTTCTTCTTCTTCTTCCTCTTCATCTTCTTTTTCTCCTCCTTCGTAAACATTTAGCTTTATTCCCTAATCCATACCCCTTAATCCCTCCCTTTTTTATCACTCATTCCTAAATCTATAATGCCTTTTGCATCCCTCCCAAATCTCTAATACTTAATCTCTAATACCTTATTCGTAATCCCTAATCCTTAATTCCTAATCCGTAACCTATAACCCTTAATTCATAATCCTTAATCTCTAATTTCTAATCCTTAAACTTTAATCCTGAATCCCTAATATCTAATCTTTAATCTCTAATCCCTAATCTCCAAACCTTAATCTTTAATCCCTAACCACTAATCTCTAATCTCTAACCCTTAAATTATAATACCTAATACTTAATCCCTAATCTCAAACCTATAATCCAGAACCCCTATCCCCAATCTCTAATCTCTAATCTTTAATCCTTAATCTCTAATCTCTAATGTTAATCTTAATCCCTTAATCTTCGATCCATAATCTCTAGCCTCTAATCCTAAATCCTGTATCCCTAATCTCTAATCCATAATGCCTAATCCCTAATTCCTAATCTCTAATCCTTATTCTCTAATCCTAAATCTTAAATTCTTAATCTCTAATCCCTAATCCATAATAATTAATACATTAATTTTACATCCTTAATCTCTAATCCATAATCATTAACCCTATCATCCTAATCCCTAATCCTTAATCCATAATTTCTAATCCTTCATCCTTAACACTAACTCCTTAATCCCTAATCTCTAAACCATAATTACTAACTCCCAAATCTTTAATCCTAAATCTTAAATCCCTCTCTCCTTAATCTTTAACATACATTCTTTGATATCTAATTCCTAATCCTTCATTCCTTAATCCCTAATCCATAATCCTTAACCTTAGATGCCTAATCCTTAATCAATCTCTCCTTACTCTTCTTTCACTACTTCTTTCTTTTTTTCTTCTTCTTCTTCTTCCACTTCTTCCTCCTCATCTTTGTCTACTTCTTCCTTTTCTTCCTCACCTTCCTCTTCTTCTTCTTCTTCTTCTTTTCGTCTTTATCCTCTTCTTCTTCTTCTTCATCATCTTCATCTTCCTCTTCTTCTTCTTCTTGCTCTTCTTCTTCTTCTTCTTCAACATTTTCTTCTTCTTCATCTTCTTTTTCTTCTTTTTGTTGTTCTTCTTCATTTTTTCATCGTCTTCTTCTTCTTCTTCTTCCTCGTCCTCTTCTTCCTCCTCTTCTTCTTCCTCTTCTTCTTCTTCTTTTCTTATTCTTCTTATTCCTCTTCTTCTTCCTCCTCTTCTTCTTCTTCTTCTTCTTTATGTTCTTCTACTTTTTTTTTCTTCTCCTTCTTCTATTTCTTCTTCTTCTTCTTCTTCCTCCTCTACTTCTTCTTCTTCTTCTCCTTCTCCATCTTGTCTTTTTCATTCTCCTTCTTCTTCTCCTTCTTGTTATCCTTCTCTTACTCCATCTTTTTCTTCTCCTTCTCCTCCATCTCCTTCTCCTCCTCCTTCTCCTTCTTCTTTTCCTTCTCCTTATTCTTCTTCTTCTTCTTCTTTCATCCTTCTTCTTCTTTCCTTATTGTTTATTCTTCTTTGTTCTTTCTTCTTTCATCTTCCTTTCTCCTTCCTTCTTCCTTCTTCCTTCTTTTGTCTTTATTCTTCCTCTTCTTCTTCCACTTCTTCTTATTTTACTTTTTCCTCTTCTTCTTCATCCTCTTCTCCTTCTTCTTTCTGCTATCTTTCTTCTTTATTCTTCCTTCCTCCAATTCCTTAATCCCTAATTACTAATCTATAATTCCTAATCACTAATCTATCCTTAATCTCCAAACCTTAATAGTTAATCCTTAACTTGTAAGTCTAAATCTCTAATCATTAAACTGTAGTCCTTAATACCTAATCCTTAATCCTGAATCTATAATCAATAATCCTTAATCTCTAATCTCTAATCCCTAATCCCTAATCTCTAATCCCTAATCCTTAATTGCCTAATCTCTAAGGCTAATCCTCATCCTCTAATCTTAAATTCATAATCTTTAATCTCAAATCTTGAATAATACATCCTTAAACTCTAATCTCAAATCCCTAATGCTTAGTAATAATCTATTAATTCATAACCCTAAATCTCTAATTCCAAATCAATAATTCCTTCATCCTTAATTCTTAAACCTTAATCCTTAATCCCTAATAAAAAATCCTTATCACTTATTTCCTAAACCCTATTCCTTAATCCTCAATCCCTAATCCATAAACCATAATCTTTAATTGTTAACTCCTAAATCCCTAATCTAAAATACCTAATCCTTCCCTCTCCAATCTTTAATCCTAATT
>JAIUJO010001612.1:112500-113668 GCA_023846275.1 Vanilla planifolia
CCTCCACTTCTTCTTCTTCCTCATCTTTGTCTGTTTCTTGTTCCTCTTCTTCCTCTTGTTCTACTTCTTTTTCTTTCACTTCTGCTTCTTCTTCATCATCCACTTCCTCTTCTTCTTCTTCTTCTTCTTCTTCTATGTCTTCTTCTTCTTCCTTACCTTCTTTTTCCCCTTCTTCTTTTTCTTCTTGTTCTTCTTGTTCTTCTTCCTCTTCTTCTTTCTATTTTTTGTTGTTGTTGTTGTTTTACTTCTTCTTCTACTTCTTCATCTTCTCTTTATTTTTCTTCTTTTTCATCCTCTTTTCTTTTTTCTTCTTATTCTTTTTCTTCTTCTACACCTTCTTCTTCTTCTCCTTCTTCTTCTTCTTCATCATCTTTTATTTCCTCTTTGTCTTCTTCTTCTTCTTCTTATCTTCTTCTTCTTTTTCTTCTTCTTCTTCTTCTTCATCTTGTTCCTCTTATCTTCTTGTTCTTCTTCATTTTCTTCTACATCATCCTATTCTTCTTCAGCTTCTTCTTCTTCTTCTTCCCCTTCATCTTCCTCTACTTCTTTTTCTTTTTCTTCTTCTTCTTCTTCGTTTTCTTCTTCTTTATCTTCTTCACCTTCTTCTTCTTGTTTTTCTTCTTTTTTTGTTCTTCTTCTTCTTCTTTGTCTTCTTCTTCTTCTTCTTCTTCTTCTTCTTCTTCTTCTTCTTCTTTTTCTTCTTCTTCTACTTCTTCCTCCTCATTTTCTTCTTCTTCTTCCTCCTCTTTCTTGTTTTCTTTTTCTTCTTCTTCTTCTTCGCCTTCTACTTATTCTTATTGTTTTTCTTCCTTTTCTTCTCCGTCTTCTTCTTCTCCTTCTCCTCCTCCTCCTTATTATTCTTCATCATCTTCTTCTTCTTGAACTTCTTCTTCTTCTTCTTCTCCTTCTTCGTAATCTCTAATGACTATTCCCTAATCTTTATTCCTTAATCACTTTCTATCTAATCTCTCATCCCTGAATCTATAATGCCTAATCAATTCCTCCCAAATCTCTAATCCTTAATCACTAATTCCTAATCCCTCATCACTAATTCCTAATCCCTAATCCTTATCCATCATTAACCCATAATACATAATTCAAAATCCCTAATGCAAAATTCCTAATCCTTTTTTCCTAATCCTTAATTTTTAGTTCCTGATCCCTAATC
>JAIUJO010002265.1:0-2500 GCA_023846275.1 Vanilla planifolia
TTCTTCTTGTTCTCCTTCCTCTTCACCTTCTTATTATTCTTCTTCTCCTCCTAGTTCTTATTCTTCTTCTCCTTCTACTTCTTCTTCTTCTTCTTCTTCTTCTTCTTCTTCTTCTTCTTTCTCCTCTTCTTCTCCTTGTTCTTCTTCTTCTCCTTCTTCTTCTCCTTCTTCTTCTTCTTTCCTTCTTCTTCTTCTCCTTCTTCTTTGTCATTTCTTTCTTCTTCTCCTTACTCTTCTCCTTCTTCTCCTTCATGTTCTCCATCTTCTTCTTCTTCTCCTTCCTCTTCACCTTCTCCTTCTTATTATTCTTCTTCTTCTCCTTTTTCTCCTTGTTCTTATTCTTCTTCTCCTCCTTCTTCAACTTCTTCTTTTTCTTTTTCCTCTTCTTCTCCTTGTTCTTCTTCTTTTTCTTCTTCTTCTCCTTCTTCGATTTCTTCTTCTTCTCCTTCTGCTTCTTCTTCTTCCTCTTCTTTTTCTTCTTCATCTTCTCCTACTCCTTCTTCTTCTTTTTCTTCTTCTACTACTTCTCCTTCTCCTTCTTCTTATTCAGCTTCTTCTTCTTCTCCTTCTTCTTCTTCTCTTCTTCTTCTTCTCCTCCTCCTCTTTTTTCCTCCTCTTCTGCTTCTACTTCTCCTTCTTCTTCCTCTCCTTCTTCTTCTTCACCTTCTCCTTCTTCTCCTTCTCTTTCTTCTTCTTCTTCTCCTTCTTCTTCTTCTTCTTATTCTTCTTCTTCCTCTTCTCCTTCTTCTTCTCCTTCTTCTTCTTCTTCTTCTTCTCCTTCTTCTTCATCTGCTTCTTCTTCTCCCTCTTCTTCTTCTTCTTCTTCTCCTCCTTCTTCTTCATCATCTTTTACTTCTTCAACTTCTTCTCCTTCTTTTTCTTCTTCAGATTGTTCTTCTTCTTCACCTTCTTCTTCTTCTAATTATTCTCCTTCTCCTTCACCTTCTTCTTCTTCTTCTCTTTGTCCTTCTCCTTCTCCTTCCTCTTCCCCTTCTTCTTCTTCTTCTCCTTCTTCTCTAACTTCTTCTTCTTCTTCTCCTTCTCCTTCTTCTTCTTCTTCTTCTTCTTCTTCTTCTTCTGCTCCTTTTTCTCCTTCTTCTCTTCTTCTTATTCTCCTCTTCTCTTTCTTCTTCTCCTCCTTTTTCTTCTCCTTCTTCTTCTCCTCCTTTTTCTTCTCCTTCTTCTTCTCCATGTTCCCCTTCTTAATCTTCTAAACTTCTTCCTCTTCTTCTCGTTCTTCTTCTTCTCCTTCTTCTTTTCCTTCATCCTCCTTTTCTTCTTCTTCTTCTTCTACTTCTTCTTCTTCTCCTTCTTCTTCTCCTTCATCTTCTTCTCCCACTTCTTCTTTTTCTTCTTCCTCTTCTTCTCCTTCTACTTCTTCTTCTAATTCTGGTTCTTCTACTTCTTCTTTTTCTTCTCCTTCTTCTTCTTCTTCTTGTTCTCCGTCTTCATCTTCTTATTCTTGTTCTTGTTCTTCTTCTTCTTCTTCTCCTTGTTCTCCTTCTTCTTCTTCTTCTTCTTCTTCTTCTTCTCCTCTTCTCCTTGTTCTTCTTCTTTTTCTTCTTCTTCTCCTTCTTCTATTTCTTCTTCTTCTCCTTCCTCTTCTTCTTCTTCTTCTTCCTCATCATCTTCTCCTTCTCCTTCTTCTTCTTTTTCTTCTTCTCCTACTTCTTCTCCTTCTCCTTCTCCTTCTCCTTCTTCTTATTCTCCTTCTTCTTCTTCTCCTTCTTCTTCTTCTCTTCTTCTTCTTCTCCTCCTCCTTTTTTTTCTTCCTCTTCTGCTTCTTCTTCTTCACCTTCTCCTTCTTCTCCTTCGCCTTCTTCTTCTTCTCCTTCTTCTTCTTCTTCTCCTTCTTCCTCTTCTCCTTCTTCTCCTTCTTCTTCTTCCTCTTCTCCTTCTTCTTCATCTCCTTCTTCTTCTCCCTTTTCTTCTTCTTCTTCTTCTCCTTCTTCTTCATCATCTTTTACTTCTTCTACTTCTTCTCCTTCTTTTTCTTCTTGAGATTGTTCTTCTTCTTCGCCTTCTTCTTCTTATTCTTCTTCTCCTTCTCCTTCACCTTCTTCTTCTTCTTCTTCTTCTTCTCCTTCTCCATCTCCTTCTCCTTCCTTTTCCCCTTCTTCTTCTTCTTCTCCTTCTTCTTGTCCATCTTCTTCTTCTTCTTCTCCTTCTCCTTCTCCTTCTTCTTCTTCTTCTCCTTCTTTTTCTCCTTCTTCTCTTCTTCTTATTCTCCCCTTCACTTTCTTCTTCTCCTCCTTCTTCTTCTCCTTCTTCTCCATGTTCCCTTTCTTAATCTTCTAAACTTCTTCCTCTTCTTCTCGTTCTTCTTCTTCTCCTTCTTCTTTTCCTTCATCTTCTTCTTCTTCTTTTTCTTCTTCATCTTCTTCTCCTTCTTCTTCTCCTTCATCTTCTTCTCCCACTTCTTATCTTTCTCCTTCCTCTTCTTCTCCTTCTTCTTCTTCTTCTACTTCTGGTTCTTCTACTTCTTCTTCTTCTCCTTCTT
>JAIUJO010002265.1:17500-22500 GCA_023846275.1 Vanilla planifolia
TTCTCGTTCTCCTACCTCTTCTTCTTCTTCTTCTTCTTCTTCTTCTCCTTCTTCTCCATCTTCTTCTTCTTCTCCTCCTTCCTTCTACTTCTTCTCCTTTTTCTTCTTCTTCTTCTTCTTCTTTTTATTTTTCTCCTTCTTCTTCTCCTTCTTCTTTGTCTTCTCCATTTTCTTCATCTTCTTCCTCTACTTTCTCTTCCTCTTCTTCTTCTTCTTCTAATTTTTCTTGTTCTACTTCTTTTCTTCTTCATCACCATCATCTCTTCTTCATCTTCTTCTTCCACCTCTCCTTCTTCTTCTCCATCTTTTTCTCTTCTTCTTCTTCATCATCATCATCTTCTTCTTCTTGTCCTTCTTCTTCTTCTTCCTCTTCCACTTCTTCTTCTTCTTCTCCATCATCATCATCATCATCATTATCTTACTCTTCTTCTCCTTCTTCTTTTTCATCTTCTTCTTCTTCTTCCTCCTCGTCTTCTTCTTCTTCTTCTCTATCTACTTTTTCTTCTTCTTCAACATCATCATCATCTTCTTCTTCTTCTTCTTCTTCCACTCCTTATTTTTCTTTCTTCTTTCTCATCATCATCATCATCATTATCATCTTCTTCTTCTTCTTCTTCTTCTCCTTCCTCTTGTTCGTTTCTTCTTCCTCTCCTTCTTGTACTTTTTCTTCTTTTTCTTCTTCTTTATCATCATCTTTGTCCTCTTCTTTTTCTTCTTCTTCTTCATCTTATTCTTTTTCTTCTTCTACTACTTCTTCTTCTTCTTCATCTTCTTTTCTTCTTCTCTTTTGTCTTCTTCTTCTCTTCTTCTTCTTCTTCTTCTTGTTCTACTAATACTTCTTCTATTATGTCTCCCTCTTCTTTTTTATCTTCTTCTTTGACTTCTTCGTCTTCTTCTTCTACTTCTTCTTCTACTTTTCTTCTTCTTCTTCTTCTTCTTCTTCTTCTTCTTCTTCTACTTCTTCCACTTCTTATTCTTCTTATTCTTCTTCGTACACATCTTCTTCTCCTCCTTATTCTTCTTCCTTTTCCTCTTGTTCTTTTCCTTCTTTTACTTCTTCTTCCTCTTCTAACTCTTGTTTCTCCTCCTCTTCCACTTCTTCTTCTTCTTCTTCTTCTTCATCTTCTTCTTCTTCTTTTCCTTCCACTTCTTCTTCTTCTTCTCCTCCTCCTCCTCCTCCTCCTTACTTCTCCTTATCTTTCTCCTTTTGCAACTTCTTCTTCTTCAACTTCTTCATCTTCTTCTTCTCATTGTTCTTCTTCTTCTTCTTCTACTTCATCTTCTTCATCATCTTCTTCTTCTTCTTTGTCTTCTTCTTCTTCTTCTTCTTCTTCTTCTTCTTCTTCTTCTTCTTCTTCTACTTCTACTTTATTTCTTCTTCTTCTTCTTTACTATCTTCTTCCTCTTGTTCACCTACTTCTTCTTCATCCTCTTCTTCTTCTTCTTCTTCTTCTTCTTCTTATTCTTCGTCGTTCTCGTCTTCTTCATCCTCTCCTTCTTCTTCCTCTTCTTCTTCTTCCTTCTGTTCTTCTTCCTCTTCTTCTTCTACTTCTTTTACTTCTTCTTCCACTCCATCCTTTTCTTTCTCTTCTTACTCTTCTTCCTCTTCTTCCTTCTTCTTCTTCTTCTTCTTCTTCTTCTCCTCCACCTTCTTCTTCACATTTTCCTCCTCTTTTAAGTTCTCCTTCTCCTTCTCCTTCTCCTTCTCCTTCTTCATCTTCTTCTTCTTCTTCTTCTTCTTCTTCTCACACTTCTTCTTCTTCTTCTTCTTCTTCTTCTTCTCACTCTTCTTTTCTTCTTCTTCCTATTCTTCTTCTTCTTCAACTTCTTCTTCTTCTTCATCTTCTTCTTATTCTTCTTATCATTATTTCTCCTCCTTTTGCTCCTCCTTCTTCTTCTTCTTCTTATTTGTTTTCTTCTTCTTTTTCTTCTCCATCTTCTCCTTCTTCTTGTTCTTCTTGTCCTCCTTCATCATCCATTTTCTATTTATCTTATTCTATTTTTTCTTCTACTTTTCTTCTTCCTCTTTTTCTTCTTTTTCTTCTCCTTCTTCTTCTTCTTCATTTTCTTCTTTCTCTTCTCATTCTTCTTCTTCTTCATCTTCTTCTTTTTATTTTTTTCCTTCTTCTTCTTGTTTTTCTTCTTCCCCTTCTTCATCTTCTTCTTCTCTTTCCTCTTCTTCTTCTTCTTCTTCTTCTTCTTCTTCTAATTTTTCTTGTTCTATTACTTTTTATTCTTCATGATCATCTTCTGCTTCTTCTTCTTCTTCTTCCTCCTCCCAAGCTTCTTCTTCTCCTTCTTTTCTCTTCTTCTTCTTCTTCTTCATCATCTTCTTCTTCTTCTTCTTCCACTTCTTCTTCTTCTTCTTCTTCTTCTTCTTCTTCCACTTCTTCTTCTTCATCATCTTCTTCTTCTTCCTCTACTTCCTCTGCTTCTTCTTCTTCCTCTTCTTCTTCTTCTTCTTCTACTTCTCCATCATTACCTTCTTCTTCTTTTTCTTCTTCTTCTTCTTCTTCTTTTTTGTCTTCTTCTTCTCCTCCTCCTTCTCGTTTATCTTCTTCTTCATTATCTTCTTCTTCTTCTTCTCCATCTTCTTCTTCCTCTTCTTCTTCTTTTTCTTGTATTTCTTCTTCTTCTGCTTCTTCTCCTCCTTCGTTTTTTCCTTCTTACTCTTCATCGTCATCACCATCATCGTCTTCTTCTTCTTCTCCTTCCTCTTGTTTGTTTTCTTCTTCATCTTCTTCTTCTATTTTTTCTTCATTTTCTTCTTCTTCTTCTTCTTCTTCTTCTTCTTCTTCTTCTTTTTCTTCATCTTTGTCCTCTTCTTTTTCTTCTTCTTCTTCACCTTATTCTTTTTCTTCATCTTTTTCTTCTTCTTCTTCTTCTACTTCTTCTTCTTCTTCTTCTTCTTCTTCTTCTTTTTCTTCATCTTTGTCCTCTTCTTTTTCTTCTTCTTCTTCACCTTATTCTTTTTCTTCATCTTTTTCTTCTTCTTCTTCTTCTACTTCTTCTTCTTCTTCTTCTTCTTCTTCTTCTTCTTCTCTTTCGTCTTCCCTTTCTTCTCCTTTTTCTACTTCTTCTTCCTCTTCTTCTTCGTCTTCTCTTTTTACTACTACTACCTCTATTATGTCTCCCTCTTCTTTTTTATCTTCTTCTTTGACTTCTTCTTCTTCTTCTTCTTCTTCTTCTTCTACTTTTTCTTCTTCTCCTTCTTCTTCTTCTTCCACATCTTCCAGTACTTATTCTTCTTATTCTTGTTCATACACATCTTCTTCTCCCCTTTATTCTTCCTCATCTTCCTCCTCTTCCTCTTGTTCTTTTGCTTCTTTTACTTCTTCTTCCTCTTCTTCCTCCTCCTCTCCTTCTTCTCCTTCCTCTTCTTCTTCATCTTCTTCTTCCAAATTTTCTTTTTCATCATCATCTTCTTCTTCTTCTCCTTCTTCTTTTCCTTCTTCTCCTTTCTCTCCTTCTTCTCCTTCTTCTTCTTCTTCTTCCCCTTCTTCTTCATCATCATCATCATCTTCTTCTTCTTCTTCTTCTTCTTCCTCTTCGTCTATTTCTACTACTACTTCTTCTTCTTCCCTATCTTCTTCTTCTTCTTCTTCTACATTTTATTGTTCTTGTTCTTCTTCTTCTAATTCTCCTTCTTCTAATTCTTCTTATTCTACTTCTTCCTCTCTTCCTTGTTCTTCTTCTTATTCTTTTCTTCTCCTTCTTCTTCTACTCCTTATTATTCATACTCTTCTTCTTTTTGTACTTCTTCTTCTTCTTCTTTATCTTCTACATCTTCTTCTTCTTCTTCTTCTTCTCCTTCTTCTACATCTTCATCATCATCTTCTTCTTCTTCTAACTCTTCTTCTAATTTTTATTTTTTCTTTTTCTTCTTCTTCTTCTACTACTATTGCTTCTTCATCTTCATCTTCATCTTCTTTTTCATCTTGTACTTCTTCATCTTCTTCTTCTTCTTCCTCTTCTTCTTCTTTTATTCCTCTTCTTCTTCTAATTCTAGATCTTCCTCTTCTTCGTGTTTTTCTCCTTCTTCTTCTCTTTTTACTTGTTCTTCTTCTTCATTTTCTCTTTCTTTTTCTTCTTCTTCTTCTTCTTCTTCTTCTTCTACTTCTTCTACATCTTCTTCTTCTTCTCCTTCTTCTGATTGTCAGACTTCTAATTCTTCTTCTACTACTTCTACTTCTTTTTCTTCTTCTTCTACTTTTTATTTATCGTCTTCTTTTTCTTTTTCTTTTTTTTTCCTCTTCTTCTTCTTCCTCTTACTCTTCTTCTTCTTCTTCTTCTTCTTCTTCTCCTCCTCCTCCTCCTCCTCCTCCTTCCACTTCTTCTTTTTGTTCTTCTTCTGCTTCTACTACTTCTACTACTACTACTCCTTCTTTTACTTTATCTTGTTCTTCTTCTACTGCTACTGCTACTTCGAATTATCCATCTTTTTCTTCATCTTCTCCTTCTACCTCTTCTTCTTCTTAATCTACTACTACTCTTTCCACTACTTCTATTTTTTTCTCTTCGTCTTCTACTTTTTTTCTCTTTCTCCTTCTTCTTCTTCAACTTTTTATTCTTATTCTTCTCAATCTTGTACTTCCTTTTCTTCTTCTTCTTCTTCTTCTACTTCTTGTTCATCTTCTACTTTGTTCTCTACTTTTTTCTTCTTCTTCTTCTTCTTGAACATCTTCTTCTTTTTCTTCTTCTTCTTCTTCTTCTTCTTCTTCTACTCCTCCTACTTCATGTTCTCCTTGTTCTCCTCCTTCACCTTCTTCTTATTCGTCTCCTCCTCCTCTTTCTTCATGCTCCTTTCTCTTTATCTTCTTCTTGTTCATCTTTTCCTTCTTCTTCTTCTTCTTCTTCTTCTTTTGCTTCTTTCTCTTCTTCTTCTTTTGCTTCTTCTTTTTCGTCTTCTTTTTCTTCTTTTCATTCCTCTTCCTCCTCTTCTTCTTCTTCTTCCTCTTCTCCTTCTTCTTCATCTCCTATTTAATCTTCTCCATCTTCTT
>JAIUJO010002265.1:27500-30000 GCA_023846275.1 Vanilla planifolia
TCTTCTTCTTCTTCTTCCTCTTCTTCTTCTTCTTCTTCTACTTATCCATCATTACCTTCTTCTTCTTTTTCTTCTTCTTCTTCTTCTTCTTTTTCGTCTTCTTCTTCTCCTCCTTCTCGTTTATCTTCTTCTTCTTCTCCATCTTCTTCTTCCTCTTCTTCTCCTTTTTCTTGTATTTCTTCTTCTTCTGCTTCTTCTCCTCCTACGTCTTTTCCTTCTTACTCTTCATCGTCATCACCATCATCATCTTCTTCTTCTTCTCCTTCCTCTTGTTTGTTTTCTTCTTCATCTTCTTCTTTTATTTTTTCAGTATTTTCTTCTTCTTCTTCTTCTTCTACTTGTTCTTCTTTTTCTTCATCTTTGTCCTCTTCTTTTTCTTCTTCTTCTTCACCTTATTCTTTTTCTTCATCTTTTTCTTCTTCTTCTTCTTCTACTTCTTCTTCTTCTTCTTCTTCTTCTTCTTCTTCTTCTCTTTCGTCTTCCCTTTCTTCTCCTTTTCTACTTCTTCTTCCCCTTCTTCTTCGTCTTGTCTTTTTACTACTACTACTACTACTACTACCTCTATTATGTCTCCCTCTTCTTTTTTATCTTCTTCTTTGACTTCTTCTTCTTCTTCTTCTTCTTCTTCTTCTTCTTCTACTTTTTCTTCTTCTCCTTCTTCTTCTTCTTCTTCCACATCTTCCAGTTCTTATTCTTCTTATTCTTGTTCATACACATCTTCTTCTCCCCTTTATTCTTCTTCATCTTCCTCCTCTTCCTCTTGTTCTTTTGCGTCTTTTACTTCTTCTTCCTCTTCTTCCTCCTCCTCTCCTTCTTCTCCTTCCTCTTCTTCTTCATCTTCTTCTTCCAAATTTTCTTTTTAATCATCATCTTCTTCTTCTTCTCCTTCTTCTTTTCCTTCTTCTCCTTTCTCTCCTTCTTCTCCTTCTTCTTCTTCTTCTTCTTCCCCTTCTTCTTCATCATCATCATCTTCTTCTTCTTCTACTTCTTCCTCTTCGTCTATTTCTACTACTACTTCTTCTTCTTCTTCCCCATCATCTTCTTCTTCTTCTTCTACATTTTATTGTTCTTGTTCTTCTTCTTCTAATTCTCCTTCTTCTAATTCTTCTTATTCTACTGCTTCCTCTTTTCCTAATTCTTCTTCTTATTGTTTTTCTTCTCCTTCTTCTTCTACTCATTATTCATACTCTTCTTCTTTTTGTACTTCTTCTTCTTCTTCTTCTCCTTCTTCTACATCTTCATCATCATCTTCTTCTTCTTCTAACTCTTCTTCTAATTTTTCTTTTTTCTTTTTCTTCTTCTTCTTTTTCTACTACTATTGCTTCATCTTCATCTTCATCTTCTTTTTCTTCTTGTTCTTCTTCATCTTCTTCTTCTTCTTCTTTTATTCCTCTTCTTCGTGATTTTCTCCTTCTTCTTCTCTTTTAACTTATTCTTCTTCTTCATTTTCTCTTTCTTCTTCTACTTCTTCTTCTTCTTGCTCTTCTTCTTCTTCTTCTACTTCTTCTACATCTTCTTCTTCTTCTCCTTCTTCTAATTATCAGACTTCTACTTCTTCTTCTTCTACTTCTACTTTTTATTCATCTTCTTCTTTTTCTTTTTCTTTTTTTTTTCCTCTTCTTCTTCTTCCTCTTACTCTTCTTCTTCTTCTTCTCCTCCTCCTCATCCTCCTCCTCCTTCCACTTCTTCTTTCTCTTCTTCCTCTCCTTCTATTACTTCTTCTACTACTACTACTCCTTCTTTTACTTTATCTTGTTCTTCTTCTTCTATTACTGCTACTTCTAATTATCCATGTTTTTCTTCTTCATCATCTTCTCCTTCTACCTCTTCTTGTTCTTAATCTACTACTACTCTTTCCACTACTTCTATTTTTTCTCTTCGTCTTCTACTTTTTTTTCTCTTTCTCCTTCTTCTACTTCAACTTTTTATTCTTCTTCTTCTCGGTCTTCTACTTCCTTTTCTTCTTCTTCTTCTTCTTCTTCTTCTACTTCTTGTTCATCTTCTACTTTGTTCTCTACCTTCTTCTTCTTCTTCTTCTTGAACAACTTATTCTTCTTCTTCTCCTTCTTCTTCTGCTCCTTCTCCTTCTTCGTGTTCTCCTTGTTCTCCTCCTTCACCTTCTTCTTATTCGTATCCTCCTCCTCTTTCTTCATGCACCTTTCTCTTTATCTTCTTCTTGTTCATCTTCTTTTTCTTCTTCTTTTGCTTCTTCTTTTTCTTCTTCTTCTTTTGCTTCTTCTTTTTCGTCTTCTTTTTCTTCTTCTTATTCCTCTTCTTCCTCTTCCTCTTCTTCTTCTTCTTCCTCTTCTTCTTCTTCATCTCTTATTTAATCTTCTCCATCTTCTTCCTCTCCTTCTTCTCCTTCGTCTCCTTCTTCTTCTTCTTCAACATCTTCTTCTTGTTCTTCTTCATCTTCATCTTCTTGTTCTTCTTCTTCTTCTTCTTCCTCCTCCTCCTCCTCTCCTTCTTCTTCTTCTTCATCATTTTCTACTTCTTCTTT
>JAIUJO010002265.1:37500-47500 GCA_023846275.1 Vanilla planifolia
TCCATCTTCTTCCTCTTCTTCTTCTTCTTCTTGTCCTGCTTATTCTTCTTCATCTTCATCTACTTTTTCTTCTTCTTCTTCTTCTTCTCCTTCTCCTCCTTCTTGTTCTTCTCCTTCTTCTTCTTATTCTTTTTCCTCCTCTTTTTTCTTCTTTTTCCCTTCTTCTTCTTCTTCTTCAACTTTGTCCTCTTCTTCTTCTTCTTCCCCTTCTTCTTCTTCTTCTTCTTCTTCTTCTTCTTCTTCTTCTTCTTCTTCTACTACTTTTACTTCTTCCCCTTTTTCTCCTCCAAGTTCATCTTCTTCTTCTCTTCTTCTTCTTCTTCTTCTTCTTCTTCTTCTTCTTCTTCTTCTTTATCTTCCTCTTCTTCTTCATCTACTTCTTTGACTTCTTCTTCTTCTTCCACTTCTTCTCTTTATTCTTCATCCTCTTCATCTTCTGTATGTTCTTCTTCTTTGTCTTCTTCTTCTTCCTCTTCTTCTTCTTCTTCTCCTCCTCTTTCTACTTCTCCATCTCCATCTACTTCTTCTTCTTCTCCTCCTTTTTCTCCTACTTCTCGTTCTTCTTCTTCTTGTTTTTCTTCAACTTCTTCTACTTTTTTTCTTCTTCTTCTTCCCCTTCTTCTTCTTTGACCTCTTCTTCTTCATCATCATCATCTTCTTCTTCTTCTTATTCCTTCTTCTTCTTCTTCTTCATCTTCTTCTTCTCCTTCTTTTTCTTCTTCTTCCTTTTCTTCTTCTTCTTTTTTTTCTTGTTCTTCGTCTTCTTCTTCTTCTTCTTCTTCTTCTTCTTCCTTTTCTTCTTCCTCTTCTTCATCATCTTCTTCTTCGTCTTCTTCTTCTTCTTCTTCTTCTCCTTGTCCTTCGTCTTCACCTTCTTCTTCTTCTTCTCTTTCTTTTACTCTACTTCTTATCATTATTATTCTTATTGTTATAGTACTTTTTCTTTTTTTTTCTTCTTCTTCTTCTTCTTGTAGTACTACATCTTTTTCTTCTTCTTCTAGTACTATTACTTCTTCTAAATCATCATCTTGTTCTTCCTCTTCTAATTCTTCTTTTTTTAATTCTTGTTCATCTAATTCTTCTTCTTCAACATCTTCTTCTCCTAAAACTTGATCTTCTTTGTCGTCTTCTTCTTCTTCTTTTTCTACTTCTTTTAGGTCTTCTTCATCATCATCATCTTTTTTTCTACTTTTGAATCATCATCATCATCTTCTTCTTCTTCTACTTCTACTTCTTCTTTTTCCTCTTCTTCTTCAAATTCTTTTTTTTCTCCTTCTTCTTCTTCTTCTATTTCGTATGCTTCTTGTTCATCTAATTCTTCTTTATCTAAATCTTCTTCTTCTTCTTCTTCTTTTTCTAATTCTTCTTCATCTTTTATTGTTCTATCTTCTTCTTCTTCTCATTCTTCATCCTCTTCTTCTTCTTTTTCTTCTTCTTCTTCTTCTTTTTCTTCTCCTTCATGTTATTTCTTCCTCTTCTTCTTTTTCTTCTACTTCTTCTTCTTCTTCTTCTTCTTTATATTCAACTTCTTCTTCTTCTCCATCTTCCCTGTCTTGTTGTTCTTCTTGTTCTTCTCCATTGCCTTCTTCTTATTCTTCTCGTCCTCCTCCTTCTTCTGTTACTACTTTCACTTTATCTTATTGCTTTTCTTCTTCTACTATTTCTTCTTCTTCTTGTTCTTCATCCTCTTCTTCTTCTTCTTCTTCTTCTTCTTCTTCTGCTTCTTCTTATTCTTCTTCTTATTTTGCTTCTTCTTCTTCTTCTTCTTCTTTTTCATCTTCTTCTTTTTCCTCTTCTCGTCCTTCTCCATGTTCTTCTTTTTCTACTTCAACTTCTTCTTCTTCATCTTCGTCTTCTTCTTGTCCTTCTTCTTGTTCTTCTTCTTCTTGTCCTTCTTATTCTTCTTCTCCCTCTTTTTTTCTTCCTCTCCATCTTCTTCTTCTTCTTCTTCTACTTCTTCTTTTTCTTCTACTTCTTCTTCCCCTTCTCCTTCTTCTCCTTCTTTATTTTCATCTTTTTCTTCTTCTCTTCTCCATCTTTTTCTTCCTCTTCTTATTTTTCTTCTTTCTCTTCTATTTCTTCTCTTCTTCCTCCACTTCTTCTTCTTCCTCTTCTTCATCTTCTTCTCCTCCTCCTTCCCCATCTTCTTCTTCTTCTCCTTCTTCTCCTTCTTCTTCTTCTTCTTCTTTTCATCTTCTTCTACTTCTTTTTCTTCTCCTTCTCCTTCTCCTTCTTCTTTGTCTTCTTCTACTTCTTCATCATCATCATCTTCTTCTTCTTCTACTACTTCTTGAAATTCATCTTCTAATTTTTCTTCTTCTTCTTCGTCAACTTCTTCTTAATCTTCTTCTTCTTCTTCTTCTTCTTCTTCTTCTTCTCTCTCTACTACTTGTTCTTCAACTTCTTCTTCTTCTTTCTCTTCTTTTTCTTCTTTTTCATCTCCATCTTCTTCTTGTTCTTCATGTTCTTCTTCCTCTTCTTCTTTTCCTTCTTTTTCTTCTTCTTCTACTGCTTCTATTTCTTCTTTGTCTTCTTCAACTTCTCCTTCTTCTTCTTCCTCTTCTTTTCTTCTTCTTCATCTTTTTCTACTTCTTCTTCCCCTTCTTCTTCTTGTTTTTCTTCATCATCATCATCATCATCAACTTCTTCCAATTCTTCTTCTTCTTGTTCATCGTCTTCTTCTTCTTCTTCTACTATTTATTTTTCTTCTTCTTCTTATTCTTCTTCTTCTTCAACTACTTCTTTAACTTCTTTTTCTTCTTCTTCTTCTTCTTCTTCTTCTCCCTCTACTTCTTATTCTTCAACTTCTTCTTCTTCTTCTTCTTCTTCCTTCTCTTCTTCCTCTTCTTTTTCTTCTTCTTCTTCCTCTCCATCTTCTTCTTATTGTTCTTCATCTTCTTCTTCCTCTTCTTCTTCTTTTCATTCTTCTTCTTCTTCTTGTTCTACTTCTTCTTCTTCTTCTCCTTCTTCTTCTCCCTCTTCTTTTTCTTCTTCTTCGTCCTCTTCTTCTACTTCTTCTTGTTTTTTTTCTTCTTCATCATCATCATTATTTTCTTTCAATTCTTCTTCTTCTTGTTCATCTTCTTCTTCTTCTTCTTCCCCTTCTTCTTCTTCTTCTTCTACTACTTGTTTTTTTTCTTCTTCTAATCATTGTTCTTCTTCTTCTTCCCCTTCTTCTTCTTCTTCTTCTTCTTCTTTCGCTTCTTCTTTAAGTTCTTTTTCTTCCAATTCTTGATCTTCTACTTCTTCTTCTTCTTCTTCTTCTTCTTCTTCTTCTTCTTCTTTTGCGTCTTCTTCTTCTTCTTCTTCAACTTCTTCTTCTTCTTCTTCTTCCTCGTCATCTTCATCTTCTTCCTCTCCATCTTCTTCTTCTTCTTCTTCTTCTTCTTCTTTATCTTGTTCTCCTTCTTCTTCTTCTTCTTCTTCTCTTCCATTTTCTTCTTCTTTTTCTTCAACATAAACTTCTTCTTCCTCTTCTTCTTCTTCTTCTTGTTCTTCTTCTTCTACTTCTTCTTCTTCTTCTTCTTCGTCTTCATCTTTTTCTTCTTATTCATCATCTTCTTCTTCTTCTTCTTCTTCTTCTTCTTCTTCTTCTACATGTTCTTCTTATTCTTCTTCCTCTACTTCTTCTTTTCCTTCTTCTTCTTCTTCATCTTCTTCATCTTCTTCTACTTTTTCTTCTTCTTCCCCTTCTTCCTCTTCTTCTTCTACTTCTTCAACTTCTTCTACTTCTTCTTCTTCATCATCTTCTAATTGTTCTTCTTCTTCTTCGTTTTCTTTTCTTCTTCTTTGTCCTCTTTTTCTTCTTTTTCTTCCCCTTCTTCTTCTTCTTCTACTTCTACTTCTACTACTACTTGTTTTTTCTTCTTCTTATTCTACTTCTTCTAATTCATCTTCTTGGTCTTCTGCTTGTTCTTCTTATTCTTCTTCTTCTACTTCTTCTTTTCCTTCTTCTTTTTCTTCTTCATCTTCTTCTTCTTCTTCTACTTGTTCATCTTCTTTTCCTTCCTCTTCCTCTTCCTCTTCTTCTTCATCTTCTTCTACTTCTTCTTCTTCATTATCTTCTAATTGTTCTTCTTCTTCTTTGACTTCTTTTTCTTCTTCTTTGTCCTCTTTTTCTTTTTCTCCTTCCCTTTCTTCTTCTTCTTTTACAACTTCAACTACTACTTGTTTTTTCTTCTTCTTATTCTACTTCTTCTAATTCTTCTTCTTGCTCTTCTTCTTCTTCTCCTTCTTATTCTTCTTCTTCTTCTTCTTCTCCTCCACCTTATTCTTCTTCTTCTTTTGCTTCTACTTCTAATTCTTTTTCTTCTACTTTTAGTTCTTCTACTTCTTCATCATCTTCTTCTTCTTCTTCTCCATCTTCTTCTGCCTCTTCTTCTTCTTGATCTTCTTCTTCTTCTCTTCCTCCTCCTTCTTCTCCTTCTCCTTCTTCTTCTCCTTCTCATTCTTCTTCTTTTCCTTCTTCTCCTTCTTCTTCTTCTCCATCTTCTTCTTCTTCTTCTTCTTCTTCTTCTTCTTTTCCTTCTTCTCCTTCTTCTTCTTCTCCATCTTCTTCTTCCTCTTCTACTTCTTCTTCTTCTTCTTCCTCTTCTTCTTCTCGTCAAAATTCTTCTTCACTTTCTTCTTCTTCTATCTCTTCTTCGCCTCCTCCTCCTTCTTCGTCTTCTTCTTCTTCTTGTTCATCTTACCATTCTCCTTCTTCCTCTTCTTCTTCTCAATGTTCTTCTTCTTCTCAATGTTCTTCTTCTTCTTCTTTCTCTTTTTTCTTCTTCTTCTCCCTTTCACCTTCTTCTTCTTCTTCTTCTTCTTCTGCTTCTGCTTCTTTTTCTTCTTTGTCTACTTCTACTTCCTCATCTTCTTCTTCTTCTTCATCCCCTTCTTATTTTCTTCTTCTTCTTCTTCATCATCATCTTCTTCTCCTTCTTCCAAATCTTCTTCATCCTCTTGTACTTCTTCTTCTTCTTCTTCCTGCTTCTCCTCCTCCTCCTCCTTCTTCTTCTTCTTCTTCTTCTTCTTCTACTTTTTCTTCTTCTTCCTTTTCTACTTCTTCTTCTTCTTCTTCTTCTTCTTTGTCTTCCTCTTCTTCTCCTCCTCCTCGTCTTCCTCCTCCTCTTAGTTCTTTGACTTATTCTTCTACTTGTTCTTCTTCTTCTTCTTCTTTTACTTCTTCATCTTCTTCTCCTTCTTCATCTTCAACTTCTTTTCATTCTTCTACTTCTTCATCTTCTTCTCCATCTTTTTCTTCTTCTTCTTCTTATTTTTATTCTTCTTCTTTTCTTCTTCTACTTTGTCTTCTACTGCTTACTTTTCTTCGTCTTCTTTTTCCTCATCTTCATCTACTTCTTTTTCTTCTTCTTCTTCTTCTACTTCTTCATTTTTATCTTCTACTTTTTCATCTTCCTCTTCAGCATCTAATTGTTCTTCTACAAATTCTTCTTCTTCTTGTTCTACTTCTTCAACATCTTCTCCTTCTACTTCTTATTCTCCTCCTTCTTCAACAACTTCATCTTGTTCTTATTCTTCTTCTTTTTTCTATCCTTCTTCCTCTTCTTCTTCTTCTTCCTCTTCTTCTTCTTCTTCTTCTTCTCTTCTTCTTCTAATTCTTCTTCTACTTCTTCTTCTTCTTCTTCATCAACTTCTTCTTCATCATCATCATCTTCTTCTTCTTCTTCTTCTTCTAATTCTTCTTCTTCTTCTTCTTCTTGTTTTGCTTCTTCTTCTAAGTCTTCTTCTTCTTCTTCTTCTTCTTCTTCTTCTTCTTCTTCTTTCTCTTCTACTTCTTCTACTTCTTTATCTCCTTCATCTCCATCTTCTTCTTCTTGTTGTTCTTTTTCTTCTACATCATTAACCTCTTCTCCATATTCTTTTTTTCTTCTTTACTTCTTCTTCTTCTTCTTCTTCTTCTTCTTCTTCTTCTTCCTCTTCATCCTCTTTTTCTTCTTCTTCTTCGTCCTCTCCTTTTTCTTTTTCTTCTTTTTCAACTTCTTCTTCCTCTTCTTCTCCATCAACTTTATCTTCTTCTTATTCTTCTTCTTCCTCTTGTTCTTCTTCTAATTCTTTTTTTCTTATTCTAATTCTTCTTCTTTTAATTCTTCTTCTTCTTCTTCTTCTTCTCCAGCTTTTTCTTCACCTTCATCTTCTTCTTTCTCTTCTTCTTATTCTTCTACTTCTTCTACTTCATCTTCTTCATCTTCTTCTTCTTCTTCCTCTCTCATTCTTCTTCTTCTTCTTCTTCTTCTTCTTTTTCTTCTTCTTCTTCTTCTTCTTCTTCTTCTTCTTCCCCTTCTTCAACATGTTCTTCTTTTTCTTCCTCTGCTTCTTCTTTTTCTTCTTTGCATTCTTCTTCTTCTACTTCTTCTTATTTTTTTTTCTTCTTTCCCTTTTTTCTCTTCTCTTCTTCCTCCTCTTGTCTTCATCTTCTTCTTCTTCTTCTTCTTCTTCTCCTTCTTCTCCTTGTTCTCCTACTTCTTCTTCTTCTTCCTCTTCTTCTTCTTTTTCTCCACCTTCTTCTTCTACTTCTTCTTCTTTTTCTTCTTCTTCTTCTTCTTCTTCTTCTTCCTCTTCTTCTTCTTTTTGTTCTTCTTCTTCTTCTTCTTCTTTTCCTTCTACTTCTTCTTCTTCTTTTTCTTCTTATTTGTCTTCTTCTTCTTCTTCTTCTACTTCTTTTCTCTCTTCTTCTTCTTCATCTTCTTATTTTTCTTCTTCTTCTTCTTCTTCTTCTTCTTCTTCTTCTTCTTTGTCTTCTACTCCTTCCTTTTCTTCATCTTCTTTTTCCTCTTCATCTTCTTTTTTTCTTTTTCTTCTTCTTCTTTCTTCTTTTTCCTCTTCTTCACCCTCATTTTATTCGTAATCTTCACATTCTTTTTCTTCTTCTTGTTCTTATTCTTCCTCTTCTCCATCATCATCAATTTATTCTTCCTCTTTTTCTTCTTCTACTTCTTCTTCCTCTTTCTTTTTCTTCTTCCATTTCTTCCCCTTCATCTTCTCCATCTTTGTCTTCTTCTTTTGCTTCATTCTCTTCTTTTTCTTCTCTTCTTCCTCTTCTTCATCTTTGTTTTATTCTTCTTCTTCTCCTCCTCCTAGTTCTTTGTCTTCTTCTTCGTCTTCTCCTTCTTCCTCTTTTTTTGTTCTTCTTCCTCCTCCTCTTGTTGTTGTTCTTCTTCTTCTTCTACTTCTTCTTTTCCTTCTTCTTCTTGTCCGTCATCATCTTCCTCTTCTTCTTCATCTTCTACTTCTTCTTCTTCTTCATAGTCCTTTTTTTCCTCTTCTTCCACTTCTTATTTTTATTCTTCTTTTTCTTCTTGTTCTTGTTGTTCTTCTTCTTCTACTTCTTCCTCTTCTTCATCTAATTCTTCTTCTACAAATTCCTCTTCTCTTTCTTCAACATCTTCTTCCTCTTCTTTCTCCTCTTCTTCTTTTTGTTCTTCTTCTTTTTTTTCTTCTTCTTTCTCTTCTTCTTCATCTTCTTCCTCTTTTTCTTCTTCTTCTTCTTCATCTTCCTAACCTTCTTCTTCCTCTTCTTCTTATTCATCTTCATCTTCTTCTATCATTTCTTTTTCATCTTCTTCATCATCTTCATGTTCCTCTTCTTATTCTTTTCTTCTTCTTCTACTACTGCTACTACTTATTATTCTTCTTCTTCTAATTCTTTTTCTTATAATTCTTCTTCTTCTTCTTCTATTGCTTCTTCTTCTAATTCTTCTTCTTCGACTTCTTTGTCTTATTCTTCTTCTTTTCTTCTTCTTCTTCTTCTACTTCTTCTTTCTCTTTCTCTTGTTCTAGCTCTTCCTCTTCTTCTTCTTCTTCTTCTTCTACTTCTTTGACTTCTTTTTCTTCTTCTTCTTCTAATTCTTCCTCTTCTACTTCTTCCTCTTCTACTTCTTCCTCTTCTTCATCTTCTTCTCCTCCTCCTCCATCTTCTTCTTCTCCTTCTTGTTCCTCTTCTTCTTCTTCTATTTCTTCTTCAAATTCTTCCTTTTCTTCTTATTCTTCTTCATCATCTTTGTATTCTTATTCTTCTTCTTCTTTTTCTTCAACTTATACTCCTTCCTTTTCTTCGTCTTCTTTTCCTCTTGAACTTCTACTTTTCTTCTTCTTCTTCTTCTTCTTCTTCTTCTTCTTTCTTCTTTGTCTTCTTCTTCAAACTACTTTTTTTTCGTATTTTTCACATTCTTTTTCTTCTTCTTTTCTTCTTCTCCTTCATTATAACCTTATTCTTCCTCTTCTTTGTCTTCTACTTCTTCCTCTTCTTCCTTTTCCACTTCTTCTTCTTCACCTTCATCTTCTCTTTCTTTATCATCTTCTTCTTTCCCTTCTTTCTCTTCTTTTTCTTCTCTTCTTCCTCCTCCTCTTCTACTTCTTCTTCTTCTTCTCCTCCTCCTTCTTCTTCTTCTTCTCCTTCTTGTTGTTTTTCTTCTTCTTCTTCTTCTTCTTCTTCTTCTTCTTCTACTTCTACTTCTTTAACTTCTTCTTCTTCTGTTTCTTCTTCCACTTCTTCTTCTTCATCTTCTTCTTCTTCCTCTTCTTCTTCATCATCTTCTTCTTCTACTTCTTTTTCTTTTTCTTCTTTTTCATCATCTTCTTCTTCTTCTACTTCTAATTCCTCTTATTCTTCTTCTTCAACTTCTTATTACGATTCTTCTTTTCCTCTTTTTCTTCTTGTTGTTGTTCTTCTTCTTCAGCTACTTCTTCCTTATTTTCATCTAATTATTCTTCTACAAATTTTTCTTCTTTTTCAGCGTCTTCTTTTTCTTCTTCTTCTTCTTTTTCTTCTTCTTCTTCTTCTTCTTCTTCTCGTTCTTCTTCCTCTTCTACTTCTTCTTTCTCTTCTACTTCATCTTTTTTTCTTTTTCTTCTTCTTCTTCATCATCATCTTCTTATCCTTCTTCTTCTTCTTCTTCTACTACTACTACTACTACTACTTTTTCTTTTTCATCTTCTTCATCGTCTTCACGATCCTCTTATTCTTCTTTTTCTTCTCCTTCTTCTACTTCTTCTTCATCGTCTTCTTCTTCTTCTTCTTCTTCTTCTTCTGCTTCTTCTTCTTCTTCTTCTTTTGCTTCTTCTTCTTCTTCTTTTGCTTCTTCTTCTAATTCCTTTTCTTCTACTTCATCTTCTTCTTCTTCTTCTTCTTCTTCTTCTTCTTCCTCTTCTTCTTCTTCTTCTTCTTCTTTTTCTTCTTCCTCTTCTTCTTCTTCTTTCTCTTCTTCTTCATCTTATTCTTCTTTTCCTTCTTCATCTTCTTCATCTTCTTATCCTTCTTCTTCCTTTTCTTCTTCTTCTTCTTCTTCTTCTTCTACTACTACTATTACTTTTTCTTTTTCATCTTCTTCACCATCTTCATGAACTTCTTATTGTTTTCTTCTTCTTGTTCTTTTTCCTCTTCTACTACTTCGAATTTTGCTTCTTCTAATTCTTCTTCTTCTTCTTCTTCTTCTTTTGTTTCTTCTTCTAATTCTTCTTCTTTGACTTCTTCTTCTTCTTCCTCTTCTTCTTCTTCTTCTTCTTCTTCTTCTTCTTGTACTTCTTCTTCTCCATCTTCTTCTTCCCCTTCTTGTTCCTCGTCTTCTTCTTCTCTTTCTTCTTCAGGTTCTTTTTTTTCTTCTTTCTTCTTCTTCATCTTCCACTTCATCTACTTCTACATATTCTTCTCCTTTTTCTTCTTCTTCTGCTTCTTCTTCTCTTTTTTCTTCCCCCTCACAATCTTCTTCTTCTTCTTCTTCTTCTTCTTCTTCTCCTTCTTCTTCTTCTTCTTCTTCTTCTTCTCCTTCTCCATCTTCTTTTTTTTCCTCCTCTTCTTCCTTTTTTCTTTTTGTTCTTTTTTTTCTTCTTCTTCTTCATCATCTTCTTCATTATCAACTTCTTTTTCCTTTTCTTCTTGTTCTTCTTCATCATCATCTTCTTCTTCTTCTTCTTCTTCTAATCCCTCTTATTCTAATTCTTGTTGTTCTTCTTCTTCTTCTTCGTCATCTTCTTCTTTCGCTTGTTCTTCTTATCC
>JAIUJO010002265.1:50000-60000 GCA_023846275.1 Vanilla planifolia
TCTTCTTCTTCTCTTCCTCCTTCTCCTTCTTCTTCTTTCTTCCTCCTCTTCTTCTTCCACTTCTTCTTCAACTTCTTCTTTTTAGCCTTCTTCTTCTTCACCTTCTTCTTCCTCTCCCTCTTTTTCTTCTTCTTCTTCCTCCTCTTCTTCTTCTTCTTCTTCATCATCTTCACTATTTTCTTCTTTTTCTTCTACTTTTTCTTTCTTGTTCTTCTTCTTCTTCTTCTTCTTCTTTCTTTTTCATCATCATCTTCTTCTTGTTCTTATTCTTCTTTCCCTTCTTTTTTTCTTCACATCCTCCTCCTTTTTCTTCTTCTTCTTCTTCATTATCTTCTTCTTCTCCTACTTCTTCTTCTTCTTCTTCTTCTTCTTCTCTTTCTTCTTGTTAACCTTCATCTTCTACTTATCCTTCATCTTTTTCTCCCTCTTCAACTTCTCATTCTTTCTCTTCTCCATCCTCTTAGCCTCCTTCTCCTTCTTCTCCTTCTACTTCTTCTTCTTTTTCTTCTTCTTCTAAATAACCTTCTTCTTCTCCTTCTTCTTCTTTTTCTTATTCTTCTTTTCCATCTTTTTCTTCTTCTTCTTGTTCTTCTTCTTGTTCTTCTTTTACTTCTTTTCTTCTTCTTCTTCTTCTTCTTCTTCTTCTTTCTCTTCTTCATGCTCATCTTTTACATCTTCAACTTCTTCTTCTTCTTTTTCTTCTTCTTTTTCTTCTTCTTTTACTTCTTCTCTCTCTTCTTGCTCTTCTTCTTCATCTTGTTCTTCTTCACCTTCTTCTTCTTCAAGTCCTTTTGCCTCTTCTTCTTCTACTTTTTCTTCTTTTTCTTCTCCTTCTACTTCTTCTTCTTCTTCGTTCTTTTCTTCTTCTTCTTCATCATCATCTTATTCCTCCTCCCCTTCTTCATCTTCTTCTTCTTCTTCTCCTCCTCCTTCTCCTTTCTATTCTTCTTTTTCTTCTTCTTTTCCTTCTTTTGTTCCTTCTTCATCTTCTTTTTCTTCGTCTTTTTCTTTGTCCTCTTCTTCTTCTTCTTCTTCTTCTTCTTCTTCTTCTTCTTCTTCTTCTTCTTCTTCTTCTTCTTTTTCTTCTTGAACATCTTCATCTTCTTTTTATTCTTCTTCTTTGCCATTCTCTTCTTCTTCTTCCTCTTCTTCTTCTTCTTCTTCTTCTTTTCTTTTTTTTCTTCTTCTTCTTGTTTTTCTTATTCTACTTTTTCTTCTTATTGTTCTTCTTCTTCTCTTTCTTATTCTTCTTATTCACCTTCTTCCGCTTCTTCCTTTGCTTCTTCTTCTTCCTCATCTTCTTCTTCTCTTTCTTCTATTTTTTCTTCTTATTGTTATTCTTCTTCTAAATCTTGTTCTTCTTTTTCTTATCCTTCTTCCTCTTCTTCTTCCTCTTCTTCTTCTTCCTTTTCTTCTTCTTCTTCTTCTTCTTCTTCTTCCTCATTTTCACCTTCATCTTCTTGTTCTTCATTATCTTCTTCTTCCTCTTCTTCTTCTTCTTCTTCTTCCTCTTCTTCTCCTCTTCCTCCTCCTTCTTCTTAATCTTATACTAATTCTCCTACTTTTTCTCCTTCTTATTCATCTTCATCTCCTTTTTTTTCTTTTTCTTCTTCTTGTTCTTCTTCTTCTTCCACTTCTTATAGTTCTTGTTCTTGTTCTTCTTCTTCTACTTCTGATACTTCATCATCATTTTCTTCTTCTTCTTCTTCTTCTTCTCCATCTTCTTCCTCTTATTCTTCTTCTTCTTCTTCTCCACCTTCTTCTTCTACTTCTTCTTTTTCTTCTTCTTCTTCTTCTTCTTCTTCTTCTTCCTCTTCTTCTTCTTTTTGTTCTTCTTCTTCTTCTTCTTCTTTTTCCTCTTGTCTTCTTCTTCTTCTTCGTCTACTTCTTTTCCCTCTTCTTCTTCTTCGTCTTCTTATTTTTCTTCTTCTTCTTCTTCTTCTTCTTCTTCTTTGTCTTCTACTCCTTCCTTTTCTTCATCTTCTTTTCCCTCTTCATCTTCTTTTTTTCTTTTTTTCTTTTTTCCTTCTTCTTTCTTATTTTTCCTCTTCTTGAACCCTCATTTTCTTCGTAATCTTCACATTCTTTATCTTCTTCTTCTCCATCATCATCAACTTATTCTTCCTCTTCTTCTTCTTCTACTTCTTCCTATTTTTCCTTTTCTTCTACTTCTTTCGCTTCATCTTCTCCTTCTTTGTCTTCTTCTTTCGCTTCATTCTCTTCTTTTTCTTCTCTTCTTCATCTTCGTTTTCTTCTTCTTCTTCTTCTTCTCCTCCTCCTTCATCTTCTACTTCTTTGTCTTCTTCTTCGTCTTCTCCTTCTTCCTCTTTTTTTTGTTCTTCTTCTTCCTCCTCTTGTTCTTCTTCTTCTTCTTCTTCTGCTTCTTCTTTTCTTTCTTCTTCTTGTTTGTCATCATCTTCCTCTTCTTCTTCATCTTCTACTTCTTCTTCTTCTTCTAAGTTATTTTTTTCTTCTTCTTCCACTTCTTATTTTGATTCTTCTTTTTCTTCTTGTTCTTGTTTTTGTTCTTCTTCTTCTTCTTCTACTTCTTCCTCTTCTTCATCTAATTCTTCATTTACAAATTCTTCTTCTTCTTCAACATCTTCTTCTTCTTCTTCTTCTTCCTCTTCTTCTTTTTGTTCTTCTTCCTCTTCTTCTTCTTCTTTCTCTTCTTCTTCATCTTCTTCTTCTTTTTCTTCTTCTTCTTCTTCATCTTCCTAACATTCTTCTTCCTCTTCTTATTCATTTTCATCTTCTTCTTCTTCTTCTTCTTCTACCATTTCTTTTTGATCTTCTTCATCATCTTCATGTTCCTCTTCTTATTCTTTTCTTCTTCTTCTTCTAGTGCTATTACTTATTCTTCTTCTTCTTCTAATTCTTTTTCTTCTAATTCTTCTTCTTCTTCATCTTCTTCTTCTTCTTCTATTGCTTCTTCTTCTAATTCTTCTTCTTCAACTTCTTCGTCTTATTCTTCTTCTTCTTCTTCTTCTTCTTCTTCTACTTCTAATTCTTCTTCCTCTTCCTCTTCTTCTTCTTCTTCTACTTCTTTGACTTCTTTTTCTTCTTCTTCTAATTCTTCCTCTTCTACTTCTTCCTCTTCTTCCTTCTTCATCATCTTCTCCTCCTCCTCCATCTTCTTCTTCTTCTCCTTCTTGTTCCTCTTCTTCTTCTTCTATTTCTTCTTCAACTTCTTCCTTTTCTTCTTCTTCTTCTTCTTCATCTTCGTATTCTTATTCTTCTTCTTCTTCTTCTTCGACTTATACTCCTTCCTTTTCTTCATCTTCTTTTCCTCTTCAACTTCTACTTTTCTTCATCTTCTTCTTCTTCTTTCTTCTTTGTCTTCTTCACCCAACTTTTTTTCGTATTTTTGATGTTCTTTTTCTTCTTCTTTTCTTCTTCTTTTCCTTCATCATCAACTTATTCTTCCTCTTCTTTTTCTTCGACTTCTTCTTCCTCTTCTTCCTATTCCTCTTCTTCTTCTTCGCCTTCATCTTCTCTTTCTGTCTTCTTCTTCTTTCCCTTCTTTCTCTTCTTTTTCTTCTCTTATCCTCCTCCTCCTCTTCTTCTTCTTCTTCTTCTTCTCCTTCTTCTTTTTCTTCTTCTTCTCCTTCTTCTTCTTCTTCTTCTTCTACCTCTTCTTCTTCTTCTTCTTCTTCTTCTTCTACTACTTCTACTTCTTTGACTTCTTCTTCTGGTTCTTCTTCCTCTTCTTCTACTTCTTCTTCTTTCTCTTCTTCTTCATCTTCTTCTTCTTCTTCTACTTCTTTTTCTTTTTCTTCTTGTTCATCTTCTTCTTCTTCTACTACTACTTCTAATTCCTCTTCTTCTTCTTCTTCCACTTCTTATTACGATTCTTCTTTTTCCTCTCGTTCTTGTTCTTGTTCTTCATCTTCTACTACTTCTTCCTCTTTTTCATCTAATTATTCTTCTACAAATTTTTCTTCTTCTTCTTTAGCATCTTCTTCTTCTTCTTCTTCTTATTCTTTTTCTTCTTCTTGTTCTTCTTCTTCTTCTTCTTCATTTCGTTCTTTTTCCTCTTCTACTTCTTCTTTCTCTTCTACTTCATCTTTTTTTTCTTTTTCTTCTTTTTCTTCAACATCATTTTCTTATCCTTCTTTCTTCTTCTTCTTCTTCTTCTTCTACTACTACTACTACTTTTTCTTTTTCATCTTCTTCATCATCTTCACGATCTTCTTAGTCTTTTTTTCCTTCTTCTACTGCTTCTTCTTCTTCATCATCATCATCTTCTTCTTCTTCTTCTTCTTCTTCATCTTCTGCTTCTTCTTCTTCTTCTTTTGCTTCTACTTCTAATTCTTCTCCTTCGACTTCATCTTCTTCTTCTTCTTCTTCTTCTTCTTCCTCTTCTTCTTCTTCTTCTACTACTACTTCTTCTTCTTCTTCTTCTTCTTCTTCTTCCTCTTCTTCTTCTTCTTTCTCTTCTTCTTCATCTTATTCTTCTTTTCCTTTTTCATCTTCTTATTCTTCTCCTTCCTTTTGTTCTTCTTCTTCTTCTATTACTACTACTACTACTTTTTCATTTTCATCTTCTTCACCATCTTCATGATCTTCTTCTTATTGTTTTGTTCTTCCTATTCTTTTTCCTCTACTACTACTCCTTCTGCTTCTTCTAATTCTTCTTCTACTTCTTTTTCTTCTTCTTCTTCTTCTTCTTCTTCTTCTTCTTCTTCTTCCTCTTCTTCTTCTTTGACTTCTTCTTCTTCTTCTTCTTCCTCTTCTTCTTCTTCTTCTTCTTTTTGTACTTCTTCTTCTTCTTCTTCTCCTCCATCTTCTTCTTCCCCTTCTTGTTCCTCGTCTTCTTCTTCTCTTTCTTCTTCAGCTTCTTCTTTTTCTTCTTTCTTCTACTTCATCGTCCACTTCATCTACTTCTACATATTCTTCTTCTTCTTTTTCTTCTTCTTCTGCTTCTTCTCATTTTTCTTCCCCCTCACAATCTTCTTCTTCTTCTTCTTCTTCTTCTTCTTCTCCTTCTTCTTCTTCTTCTTCTTCTTCTCCTCCTTCTCCATCTTTTTTTTTCTTCCTCTTCTTTCTTTTTTTCTTGTTGTTCTTTTCTTTCTTCTTCTTCTTCTTCTTCATCTTTTCCATTATCAACTTCTTTTTCTTCTTCTTCTTGTTCTTCTTCATCATCATCTTATTCTTCTTTTTCTTCTTCTACTTTTTCTTCTTCTTCTAATCCCTCTTCTTCTAATTCTTGTTCTTCTTCTTCTTCTTCTTATTCGTCTTCTTCTTTCGCTTGTCTTCTTATTCTTCTTCTACTTCAACTACTACTACTTCTTCTTATTCCCCTTGTTCTTCTTCTTCTACTTCTTCTTGTTTTTCTACTTCTTCTTCTTCTTCTTCCTCTTCATCCTCAACTTCTTCTTCTTCTTCTTTTTCTTCTTCTTCTTCCTTTGTTCTTCTTTTTCTTCTTGTCTTTCTTCTTCTTCTATTTCTTCTTCTTTTTCTTCTTCTTTGCCTTCTTCTTCTTCTTCTTCTTCTCCTTCCTCTTTTTCTTATTCTTCTTCCTCTCCTTCCACCTCTTCTTTTTCTTCTTTTTCTTCATCATCATTATCATATTTTTCTTCTTCTTCTTCTTCTTCTTTTTCATCTTCTTCTTTATTTTTCCTTCTTCTTCTTTTTCAACATCTTCTTCTTCTTCTTCTTCTAATTCCTCTTCTTTTAATTCCTCTTCTTCCTCTTCATCAACTACTTTTTTATCTTCTCCTTTTTCTTATTGTTGTTGTTATTCTTCTTGTAATTTTTCTTATGCTAATTCTTCTTCTTCTTCTTTGACATCTTCATCTTCTTCTTCTTCTTTTTCTTCTTCTTTCTTCTATTCTTCTTCTTCTAATTTTTCTTATGCTAATTCTTCTTGTTCTTCTTCGACATCATCATCTTCTTCTTCTTCTTCTTTTTCTTCTTCTTTTTCTTCTTCTTCTTCCTCTTCTTCTTCTTCCTCTTCTTCTTCTTCTTCTTCCACCTCTCCTTGCTTTTGCTCTTCCTCTTCTTTGTATACTTCTTCTACTTCTTTTCCTTCTTTTTCCTCTTCTTCTCCTTCTTCTTCTCTTTTCCTTCTTTTTCTTCTTGTTCTTCTTCTTCCTTTTCTTCTTCTTCTTTTTCTTCTACTTCTTCCTCCTCCTCTTCTTCTTCTTCTTCATTTTCTTCTTCTTCTAATCCTTTTTCTTCAAATTCTTCTTCTTCTTCTTCTTCTTCCTCTTCCTCTCTTTCTTCTTCTTCTTCTTCTTATTCCTCTTCTTCTTCTTCTACTTCTAATTCTTTTTCAACTAATTCTTCTTCTTCTCCTTCTTTTTCTTCTTCTTCTTCTTCTTCCTTTTCTTCTTCTTCTTCTTCCTTTTCTTCTCTTTCTTCTTCTTCTTCTTCTTCAACACTCATTTCTTCTTCTTCTTCTTCTTCTTCTTCTTCTTCTTCTTCTTCTTCTTATTATTCTTCTTCTTCCTCCCCTTCTTCTTCTCTTTCTCCTACTTCTTCTTCTTCCTTTACTTCTGCTATTACTACTACTACTACTGTTGCTTCCTCTTCAACTTCTTCTTCTTCTCCATCTTCTTCCTTTTCTACTTCTTCTTCTTCTTCTTCTATTTCTTCTTCTTCTTCTCCATCATCATCAACTTATTCCTCCTCTTTTTCTTCTTCTTTATCTTCTTCTTCAACAACTAATTTTTTCACTTCTCCTTCTTCTTTGCCTTCTTCTTTCTCTTCTTTTTCTTCTCTTCATCCTCCTCTTCCTCTTCATCTTTTTTTCTTGCTTCTTCTTCTTCTCCATCTCCGTCTTCTTCTTCTCCTTTTTCTTCTTCTTCTTCTTTTTCTACCTCTTCTTTTTCTCCTTTTTTTGCTTCTTCTTCTTCCATTACTACTACTTCTACTTCTTCTTCTTTTTCTTATTCTTCTTCTTCTTCTACTTCTTCCTCCTCCTCTTCTTCTTTTTATTCATCATCATCATCATCTTCTTCTTCTTCTAATTCGAATTCTTTTTAATTTGCTTCTTCTTATTATTCTTCTTCTTCTTCTAATTCTTTTTCTTCGAATTCTTCTTCTTTGAATTCCTCTTATTTTTCTTCTTTTTCTTCTTCTTCTTCTTCCTCCTCTTCTTCTTCTTCTAATTCTCGTTCTTCTACTCCTTCATTTTCTTCTTCTTCTTCTTCTTCTTCTTCTTTTTCCTCCTCTTCTTCTCTTTCTTCTTATTTTCTTTAACATTATTTCTTCTTCTTCTTCTTCTTCTTCTTATGCTTCTTGTTCTTCTTTTTGTACTTCTTTTTCTTCTTTTTCTTCTTCTACTACTACTACTACTTCGTATTCTTCTTCTTCTTGTCCATCTTTCTCTTCTGCTTCTACTTCTTCTCTTTCTTCTTCTACTTCTTCTTCTTCTTCTTCTTCTTCTTATGGTCCCCCTTTTTCATCACCTTCTTCTTCTTCTACTTCTTCTTCTCCATCTTCTTCTTCTTCTTCTTCTTCCTCTTCTTCTTCTCTCTCCTTTTCCTTCTTCTTCTATTCCTTCTTCTTCTATTCCTTCTTCTTCTTCTTATTGTTCTTCAACATCTTCTTCTACTTATTCTTTTTATTCTTCTTCTTTCTCTTCTTCATCCTCGCCTTCTTCTACTTCTTTTTTTCTGCTTCTTCTTCTTCGACATCCTCATCATCTTCTTCTTCTTTTTCTTCTTCTTCTCCTATTTTTTCTTATGCTAATTCTTCCTGTTCTTCATCGACATCTTCATCATCTTCTTCTTCTTCTTCTTCCACCTCTTCTTCCTCTTGCTCTACTTCTTCTCTGTATACTTCTTCTTCTACTTCTTTTTCTTCGTCTTCCTCTTCTCCTCCTTCTTCTTCTTTTCCTTCTTTTTCTTCTAGTTCTTCTTCTTCCTTTTCTTCTTCTTCTTTTTCTTCTTCTACTACTTCTTCCTCTTCTTCTTCTTCTTCTTCTTCTTTTTCTTCTTCTTCTAATTCTTTTTCTTCAAATTCTTCTTTTCTTCTTCTTCTTCTTCTTCTTCCTCTTATTCTTCTTCTTCATCATCATCTTATTCCTCTTCTTCTTCATCTTCTTCTAATTCTTTTTCATCTAATTCTTCCTCTTCTCCTTCTTCTCCTTCTTTCTCTTCTTCTTCTTCTTCTTCTTCTTCTTCCTCTTCTTCTCTTTCTTCTTCTTCTTCTTCAACACTCATTTCTTCTTCTTCTTCTTCTTCTTCCTCCCCTTCTTCTTCTTTTTCTCCTACATCTTCTTCCTCTTCTTCTTCTACTACTACTATTACTGCGTCCTCTTCTTCTTCTTCTTCTTCTCCATCTTCTTCCTCCTCTACTACTTCTTATTCTTCTTCTACTACTACTTCTTCTTCTTCTTCTCCATCATCATCAACTCATTCCTCCTCTTTTTCTTCTTCTTTATCTCCTTCTTCAACAATTTCTACTTTTTTCCCTTCTTCTTCTTCTTCTTTGCCTTCTTCTTCTTTCTCTTCTTTTTCTTCTCTTCATCCTCCTCTTCTTCATCTTTTTTTCTGGCTTCTCATTTTTCTCCATCTGCTTCTTCTTCTTCTTCATCATCTTCTTCTACCTCTTCTTCTTCTCCTTTTTCTTCCTCTCCTTTTTCTTCTTCTTTGCCATCTTCTTCTTTTACTTCTTCTTCTTCCTCTTCTTCATATTCTTCTTTTGCTTCTTCTTCTTCTAATACTACTACTTCTACTTTTTCTTCTTTTTCTCATTCCACTTCTTCTTCCTCCTCCTTTTCTTCTTCTTTTTATTCATCATCATCATCATCTTCTTCTTCTTCTAATTCAACTTCTTTTTAATTTGCTTCTTCTTCTTCTTTTTCTTCTAATTCTTTTTCTTCGAATTCTTATTCTTTGAATTCCTCTTCCTTTTCTTCTTTTTCTTCTTCTTCTTCCTCCTCTTCTTCTTCTAATTCTTCTTTTTCTAATTCTCCTTCATCTACTCCTTCATTTTCTTCTTCTACTTCTTCTTCTTCCTCCTCTTCTTCTCTTTCTTCTTCTTTTTCTTTGACATTCATTTCTTCTTCTTCTTCTTCCTCTTCTTCTCGTTCTTCTTCTTCTTCTTCTTCTTCTTCTACTTCTTTATCTCTTTCTTCTTCTTCTTCTTCTTGTCTATCTTTCTCTTCCACTTCTACTTCTTCTCTTTCTTCTTCTACTTCTTCTTCTTCTTCTTCCTCTTCTTCTTCTTCTTCTTCTTTTGGTCCCCCTTTTTCATCACCTCCTCCTTCTTCTTCTTCTTCTTCTTCTCCATCTTCTTCTTCTTCTGCTTCCTCTTCTTCTTCTCTCTCCTTTTCATTCTTCTTCTCCTCCTTCTTCTTCTTCAACATCTTCTTCTTCTTCTCCTTCTTTGCCATTTTCTTCTTCTACTTTTTCTTTTTCTTCTTCTTCTTTCTCTTCTTTCTTCTCCTCTTCTTCTACTTCTTCTTTTTTCTTCTTCTTCTTCTCTTCCTCATTCTCCTTCTTCTTCCTCTTCTTCTTCTTCAACTTTTTCTTCAACTTCTTCTTCTTCTTTGCCTTCTTCATCTTCTTCTTCCTCTTCCTCTTCTTTTTCTTATACTTCTTCCTCTTCTTCTTCTTCTTCTTCATCTTCCTTATTTTCTTCTTTCTCTTTTACTTTTTTTTCTTCTACTTCTTCTTCTTCTTTCTTTTCCATCATCATCATCTTCTTCTTCTTATTCTTCTTCCCTTCTTTTTCTTCTTCACATCCTCCTCCTTTTTCTTCTTCTTCTTCTTCATCTTCTTTTTCTTCATTATCTTTTTCTTCTCCTTCTACTTCTTTTTCTTATTATTATTATTATTATTATTATTCTTCTTCTTCTCTTTCTTCTTGTTACCCTTCATCTTCTTCTTATCCTTCATCTTTTTCTCCCTCTTCATCTTTTCATTCTTTCTCTTCTCCATCCTCTCAGCCTCCTTCTCCTTCTTCTCCTTCTTCTCCTTATTCTTTTTCTTCTTCTTCTTCTAAATCACCTTTTCTTCTCCTTCTTTTTCTTCTTTTTCTTATTCTT
>JAIUJO010002265.1:65000-85000 GCA_023846275.1 Vanilla planifolia
TTTCTTTCTCTTCTTCTTCTTCTCCATCATCATGAGCTCATTCTTTCTCTACTTCTTCTTCTTCTTCTACTACTTCTTCTTTACCTTCTTCTTCTTATTCTTCTTCTTGTTCTTCTTTCTCTTGTTTTTCTTGTCTTCTTCCTCATCCTCTTCTTCTTATTCTTCTTCTTCTTCTCCTTTGTGGTCTCCTTCTTCTTCTCCTCCTCTTTCTTATTCTTCTTCTTCTTCTATTTCTTCTTCTTCTTCTTCTCTTCTTCTTCTTCTTTTCTACTTCTACTTCTTCCTCATCTTCTTCTTCTCCTTCTTCGTCTTTTTCTTCTTTTTCTTCATCATATTCTTCTTCTTCTTCTTCTTATTCCAATTTTTCTAATTCTATTTCTTCTTCTTTTTCTTCTACATCTTTTATATCTTCTACATTTTCTTCTTGTTTTTTTTTCTTCCTCTTTTTCTTATTCTTCTTCATCTAATTCTTCTTCTTCTTTATCTTCTATTACTTCTTCTTCATATTCTTCTTCTTATTCTTCTTCTTCATCATCATCATCTTCTTCTTCTTCTTCCTCTTCTTCTTTTTCATATTCATCTTCTTCTTTTTCTTTTTCTTATTCTTCTTCTTCTTGTTTTTCTTTTTGTTCTTCTTCTTCTTCTTCCCCATCTTCTTGTGCTGCTTTTTCTTCTTCTTCTTCTTCTTCTTCTTTGACTTTTTCTTCTTCTTATTCTCCTACTTATCGATCTTATTCTTCTTCTTCTTCTTCTTCTTCGTTATCATCATCTTCTTCTTCTTCTTTTTCTCCTTCTACTTCTTCTTCTTCTACCTCTTGTTGTTGTTGTTTTTGTTCTTCTTCTTATTCTTCTCCTTCTTCTTCGTCTTCTTCTTTTTCCTCTTGTAATTCTCCAACATCTTCTAATTCTTCTTATACTTCTTCTTCTTCAACTACTTCCTCTTCTTCTTTATCTCCTTCTTCAACATCTTTTATTTCTTTTTCTTCTTCTCCTTCTTCTTATGCTTCTTCTTCTTCTTCTTCTTCCACTTCTTCTTCTTCTCCTTCTTTTTCTTCTTTGTCATCTTCTCCTTCTTCTTCTCCTTTTCTTCTTCTTCTTCTTTGTCATCATCATCATCATCTTCTTCTTCTTCTTCTTCATCTTCTTCTCCTTGTTCTTCTTCTTCTTCTTCTTCTCTCATTGAAGTTCTTTGTGCTTAAGAAAATCTCACAAGAGGAGGGTGAGTTGTGGTAAATAAAATTTTTTTCGATTTTTTATTTCAATTAAATATAAAATCTTTTAAGCACGAATAAGAAAAAATATGACAATAGATTTTTATGGTAGTTCGACTCAAAATCGAGCCTACATCTACCCCCAACCGGTGTTGGGAAAAATAATGCTTAAAATACCAAATTACAAGCGAGGTTTTTCCTACGGTTCATCTCAAACCTACTTGGGATTTTTCTTATGGCTAATCCCAAACCTACTTGAGTTTTTTTGGGCTCAACTGAAACCCCGGGCTTTCGCACCATGCTGGGATGCCTTTACCCGAAATAAAAAAATACAAAAATGGGCAAAACTTAAAATAACTTTAAGAGAAATAAGAGGCACACACGACCGAAAAAAGGAGGAATAGAGATTGAAAGATTGTTGAAGCAAAAACCTCTAATTACAAAATCCTTCCTTCTTGTCACTTTCACTTTATGAAATTAGAAGCACCGCATTCACTTGATTTTGATCGAAATCATGATCTGAAAGCTTTGGGATCTTAGTAAAATGTCACCTCTAGAAGTTCTTCATCCTTCCCTATTTATAGAGCTTAAATTTGAGCTCTAAAATCACTCCCAATGGCTCTTAAAATCAATTATCCATTTGCATAATGGATGGAAAGTAGCTACCGTCTGATTCTAGCTAAAAAACGGATGACACGGATTGAATCTCGAATTTACCGTTCGAGATTAATCCCGCCCATTGCTACCGTGAAAATTCTCGAGAGTAACATTGTTTTAGGGTATTTTGTGAGAATTTTTGTGCCAAACTATTTAATATAAGTGTACCAAAATAATTTTATATTATCATAGTGTTATAAGTTTTCTAAATGATTATGAAAAGAAAATTTATGAAAAATAATTCTTAAATAATTTTAAAAAATCAAATACCAATGTCTATACATTTATCAATAATGCTCCTCCCAAAAATCAAAATTCAATAATTATTAATTTTATAACAATTTTAAATATTATACTACTAATGTGACACATCATCTCAAAACTTGGACATATCAAATTCAAGAAAAAATAAAAAGAAAATCAAGTATAAAAATTTTAGTGCATGTCTTCAATTTCCTTGAAGCTTACCATGACTCTAGGAGACTTGAAGACCACTATTTTGACATTTAAAGTTCATGGCTTGACTTAACTAAATATTAATCATTTTATTTAGAGCAAGCCCATATGAGATATAAAAATTTATGCTTGACTCATCAAACACAAGGGTGTAACAATCTCCCCCCTTTTTATGATGGCAAGACATAAATGTTTTAAATATAAAAATATGATAAAAATAAATTTTAAAGGAGAAAATTCTCAAGGAAGAAATTAAGAATTAACATGCTCCTGCTATCTTGATGCTCCCCCTAACACTTAACTATTCTCCCTCTTTGACACCATCAAAAGGGAGTGAACCTTATGCAATGTCTAAAATTCCTAATTATTTCCTTAATGTTTGAAATTGCTTCGATGGTATAGGTTTGGTAAAAAAATAAGCCAATTCAAGCTTAGTGGGAACATACTCTAATTTTACTAATCCATTTGCCACTTGGTGTCTAATAAAGTGATATCTAACATCTATGTGCTTAGTCCTAGAATGATGAACTTGATTTTTAGCTAATGCTAATGCACTAGTTTTTTTAATTTTAATAGGTGTGACTATAATCTTGACGTTGTTGACTTATTTAAAATCCTAAAAAATAATAGCTCTATAATCATGCTCATTTCAAATTGCTTAGTCATAGGATCTCCAAATTCTTTACATATTTTTTTCTACTACCAAAACATAAATCTAAGCAATTGGTAAATCATCTCTTAATGATTAAATCCTTTGGATGTGATGTTGCAAATTTCCAACATCTAGATAAATTGTTTTTTTTCTTTTTCTACTTCTAGATTTTCCAATTTTTGTTCATTCTTATTCAAATCTAAGTTTTTTACTAATTTTATTTTATTTTCTAAATGCTTCTCACTAACTAGTTGGATAGACTCATCAAACACAACATGTATTGTTTCATCTATCCTATGATTCTAGACTAATGACTATATGCTTTTCTAATAGATCAATACCCAAAAAAGATTCCTACACTAGCTTTCTCATCAAACTTTCCTAAATTTGCTCTCTCATTCTTAAGAGTAATGCACTTACAACCAAAAACATGAAAATAACTAAGATTCAGTTTTTCTTCCTAAGCAATTCATAAGGGGTTTTCCTTAACTTTGGTCATAAGTTAACCCTATTTATAATGTAACATGCTATGCTAATAGCTTTAGCCCAAAAATATTTGGGTAAGCTATATTCGACTAACATGGTTCTACCCATCTTGACTAATGTTCTATTCTTCCTTTCTACAACAACACCATCTTGTTGTGGTGTGTATGGGTGTGTAAATTATCTTTGATTCCTTTTCTTTACAAAACTCACTAAAATATTCATTCTTAAACTCACTCCCTTTATCACTTTTTATATAAATTAATTTTAGACTAGTTTGTCTTTCTAACTCTCTAATCAACTCTTCAAAATTCTTAAATGCTTCATGTTTATGTCTAAGAAAAATCACCCAAGTATACCTAGAAAAATCATCAACTATAACAAATCCATATTGTTTTCCTCCTAAACTCAAAGGTTGTATTGGACCATAAAGACCTAAATAAATTTTTTCTAAAGGTCTACTAGTTGTTAATTCATTTTGAGAATTTAAAGAGGATTTGACTTGTTTCGCTTTTTTACAAGATTCACACAACTTCTAACTTGATTTAGTTGGTTTGGGAAGCCCTCTAACTACATCTAACTTTGTAATCTTCTTCAAGGTTGAGTATCCCAAATGGCATAATCTTCTATGCCATAATGAATTCTCATTAGATTGGGACACTAGGCATTCCAAACAACTAGCTTCTAATTATTCAAATCTAATTACATAGGTATCACATTTTCTTTTTTCTACAAGTAATTCAAGATTATCTTTCATGATTTTGCAAACTTTTGTATTAAAAACAATATCAAAGCCATTGTCACAAAGTTGACTCACACTAATTAAATTAAATTCTAAACCGTCTACTAAAATACATTTGAAAGTGTAAAGTTTGTCGTACCTGCATCTCTAATTCCAATGATTCTTTTCTTCGTGTTGTCTCCTAGAGTCACCTTCCTATTTGAACCCAACCTCAAAGATTTGAGCTTACTTTTGTCTCTAGTCATGTTTCTTGAACATCTACTATCCAATACCCAAGATGTGGATTTTGATTTTCTTCTTTGTTTTGACTGTATAAGGTGTAAAATCTAAATTAGAAATATATCACAAAATGAAATCATCAACTTAAGTTTGCTTAGGAACCCAAGCAAACTTGGGTTGAGTACTAAATTGACCTTTCACGCTCTCATTCTTAAAAATCCTTCTAAATTTTTTTTTTGGCGCATATATATTTCTTCTAAAAAAGCAATCTTTCATAGTATGTCCAAGTTTACAACAATAAAAGAAAACAATATTTGATGGCCTAGGAATGCTTATGTATTTAGGTTTTTAAAGATTGAAGACATGTGAAGAACAATAAGTATTTGAAGCATAAGAAGTATGTGAAGTTTTTCTTACTTTAGCATGCTCAAAAAATTATATTTTTTCTTTCAAAACAAAAATATTATGCTTTAAAGAAGTATTTTCAATAATAAGGGAAGCCTTTTCATCACATATATGATGATTTTCTATCTTTTCTTTTCATTTTCTTTCATAACAAAATCAAGCAATTCATTTTTTCTTTCTAAACTTTTTTTAATTTCTTATGAACACTCATTAAAGAAGTCAAGGCATTCATAATTTTAATATAATTACTTTCAAGAATATCTCTCGTCCATGTGCTTACCTCATTTTCTTCTTCTTATTCTTCACTTGAGGATGTTGAAGATGCCACATTTGCAATAAAACAAATCATCATTTCTTCTCCTCTACTTGAGCTTGAAACATCCGAATCTTTGGAGGCACTCCATGTAGCTTGTAAAGCTTTTTTTTTCTTCAAGCTCTTCTTCTTCTTCTTTTCCACCTTCATATGCTTGTCCTTATGTTTTGGTCATTCCGGTTTAATATGACCGGTTTGACCATGCTCAAAAGAAGTTGGTGGCCTCTTCCTCTCCTTATTGCTCTTCTTTTTTCATTTCCTATTAAGAAAACTTTTTGTCAAATTTTTTGCTAAACCATTAACATGAAAACTAACCTCATCCTCCAAATCTATAGAAGAAGTGGAAGTAGAATCTGAATCACATTTGGTGGCTTTGAAGTCCATGGGTTCTTCCTTCTTTCTTTCATGCTTTAGTTTGCTTATAGAAGCCTCTTCCATAAGTCTCCTTACCATCTCTATTTCAGTAGTGAAAAGTTCCCCAAGGAGTTCATCCAATGAAAGTTTCTTAATATCCTTAGCTGCTTTAATAGCCATTGTAAGGGGATTATATTCTTTTGGAAGTATTCTCAAAATTTTTCTTACTAGATCATCATTTGAGAATACCCTCCCAAGATTTGCCAAGCCATTTGTAATATCATTAAATCGTAAAAACATACTTTTAATACTCTCATGGGGATTTATTCTAAAAAGTTCATGGTCATGGGTAAGGTTGTTAATTTTTGTCTCTTCAACTTGTGAGGTGCCTTTATAAGTTACTTCAAGTTTTTTCCACACCTCAAATGCCATATGCAAATTCATAATTTGTGTAAACTCACTAGGAGAAATTCCACAATGAAGATAGTTCAATGCCCTAGCATTTAATTGAGCCAATCTTTTGTGCTCAATATTAAGCTCACTAAAAGGTTTGACTTTATTAGTAGAGGAATTTCTAGGAAGTTCACAAGGTTTAGTCATAACTTCCCATAATTCTAAATCGATAAATGGAATGAAAATTCTAAAACAATTTTTCCAATACAAGTAAAATTCTTCTTTAATTAAGGGAGGCCGATTTGAAGAAAAACCTTCACACAATGTTGCACCTATCTCAATCAAAGAAGAAGCCATAAAACAAAAAATCTCAAAACTACAAAAATTGTGAGAAAACCTTCTCTCAGCACAAGTAGATCTCCTACATGATGTTACTCACGTTAATTGAGATTCCTTGCTCTAATACCAATTGAAGTTCTTTGTGTTTAAGAAAATCCCACAATGAGGGGGTGAATTGTGGTAAATAAAAGTTTCTTTCGATTTTTGGTTTTAATTAAAAATTAAATCTTTTAAGGACGAATAAGAAGAAAAATAACACATAAGATTTTTTTATCATCATCTTCTTCTTCTTCTTGCAATTCTTCTTCATCTAATTCTATTATTTCTTCTTCTTCTTCTTCTTCTGGTTCTTTTTATCTTTCTTTTTCTTCTTCTTCTTCCTCTTCTTTTTCTAGTTATTCTTTGTCGACATCATCACAATCATAATCTTGTTATTCCTCTTCTTCTTTTCTTTATGATCATCATCATCTTCTTCTTCATCATCATGATCATCTTATTCTTCATCTTCTACTTCTTCTTCTTCTCCAACATCATCTTCTTAATCTTCTCCTTCTACATCTTCTTCTCCTTCTTATTCTTCTTGTTCTAATTCTTCTCCTTCTAATTCTTCTTCCAATTCTACTTCTTCTTCTTCTTCTTCTTCTTCCTCATCTTCTTCTTCTTCTTCTTCATTTTCTTCTTTCTCTTTCTCTTCTTTTTGTGCTTCTTCTTCTTCTTCTTCTACACCTTCTTTGTCTTCTTCTCCTTCTAATTCTTCTTCTTCTTTTCTTTTTCTTCATCTTCTTCTTCTCTTTCTTCTTCTTTTTTTCTTCTTCTCCTCTTTCTTCTACAACTTCTTAATCTTCTCCTTCTTCTTTGCCTTCTTCTTTTTCTACGTCTCTGTCTTTTTCTCCTCCTCCTTCTTCTTCTTTTTCTTCTTCTTTTTCTTTCTACTTCTTCTTCTTTTTCATCTTCCTCAACATCTTTTTGTTCTTCTTCTTGTTCATCCTCTTCTAATTCTTCTTCTTCTAATTCTTCTTATTAAAATTCTTCTTTTTCTTTATTTACATCTTCCTCTTCTTCTTCATCTGTTTCACTTTCTTCTTCTTATTATTCTTGTTCTTCTTCTACTTCTTTTTCTAAATCTTCTTCTTCTTCTTCTTCTTCATATTCTTCTTCTTCTTCTTCTTATTCTTTTTCTTCTTCTTCTTCTTATTCTTGTTGTTCTTCTTCTTCTATTTCTTCTTCTTCTTCCTTCTCTTCTTCTTCTTTCTCTTCTTCTTCTTCTTATACTCCTTTTTCTTCTTCGTTTTCTTCTTTTTCTTCTTCTCCTTCTTCTTCTTCTATTTCTTCTACTAATTCTTCTAGTTCTACATCTTCTTCTTCTTCTTCTTCTTCTTCTTCTTCTCTTTCTTCTTCTTCACCAACTTCTTCTCTTTCTTGTTCTTCCCTATCTTCTTCCTCTCTTTCATCTTCTCCTTCTTCTTCCTCCTCTTCTTCTTCTTCTCGTTCTTCTTCTTCCTTTTCTTCTTCTTCTTCATCTTCAACTTCTTCTTCTTCCTCTTTTTCTTATTCTTCTTCTTCATCTTCTTCTTCTTTCACTTCTTCTTCTTCTTCTCCTTCTTCTTTTTCTTCTACATCGTCATCATCATCATCTTCTTCTTCTTCTTCCTCTTATTCTTCTTATTGTTGTTTTTCTTTGTCATGGTCAGGATTGTCATCATCATCTTCTTCTTCTTCTTCTTCGTCTCTTTTAATTCTTCTTCTCCTAATTTGTCTTCTTCTTCTTCTTCTTATTCTTCATCATCATCACCATCTTCTTCTTCTTCTTCTTCGTCATCATCATCGTCTTCTTCTTCATCTTCATCTTCTTCTTCTTCATCTTCATCTTCATCTTCTTCTTCTTCTTTATCTATTACTTCTACATCTTTTTTTGCTTCTTATTCCTCTTGTTCTAATCCTTCTTCTTCTATTTCTTCTTCCAATTCTTCTTCTTTTTTTCTCCCTCTTCTTCTACTTCTTCTGCTTCTTCTTCTTCCTATTCCTCCTCTTCTTCTTCCTCTTGTTCTTCTTCTTCTCCCAGTTCTTCTTCCTCCATTACTACTTCTACTTCTCCTTCTTCTAATTATTATTATTTTTCTTCTTCTTCTTCTTAGAGTTATTATTCCTCTTCTTCATCTTCTTCAAGTTCTTCTACTTCTTTTTCTTCTAATTTTGCCTCTTCTTCTTATTCATAATCTTCCTCTTCTTCTTCTTCCTCTTCTTTAACTTCTTCTTCTTTTTCATCTTCTACTTCTTGTGCTTAGTTTCTTCTTCTTCTTCTCCTTCTTTTTCTTCTTCTTCTTCAACTTCTTCTTCTTCTTTCTATTCTTCTTCTATTTCTTCATCTTTTCCTTTTACTTCTTCTTGTTCTTCTTCTTGTCCTTTTCTATAACTTCTTTTTCTTCTTCTTCTTCTTCTCCTTATCATGATCATCTTCTTCTTTTTCTTCATCTTTTTCCTCTCCTTCCACTCCATCTTTGACTTGTTCTTCTTCTTCTTCTTCTACTTCTTCTTCTACAACTTCATCTTCTTATTCTTCTAATTCTTCTCCTTTTTATTATTCTTCTTCTTGTTCTTCTTCTTCCTCTTCTTCTTCTTTTTCATCATCATCATCTTCTTCTTCTTCCTTTTCTTCTAGTTCTTCTTCTTCTTCTTGTTCTTCCTCTTATTCTTCTTCTTTTAGTTCATCTTCTTTTCTTTCTTCTTCATTTTCCATTCTTGTTCTTCTTTCTTCTTCTTCTTCTTCTTCTTCTTCTTCTTATAATTCTTCTTGTTCTTCTTCTAATACTTCCTCTTCTTCTTCTTTATCTTCTTTTTCAACATCTTCTATTTCTTTTTCTTCTTCTCCTTCTTCTTCTGCTTCTTCTTCTTCTTCTTCCACTTCTTCTTTTTCTCATTCTTCTTCTTCTTCTTCGTCTTCTTCTCCGTCTTCTTCTCCTTTTCTTCTTCTTCTTCTTCTTCTTCTTCTTCTTCTTCGTCATCATCATCATCATCATCATCTTCATCTTCTTCTTCTCCTCGTTCTTCTTCTTCTTCTTCTTCTTCTTCTTCTCATTGAAGTTCTTTGTGCTTAAGAAAATCTCAAAAGAGGGGGGTAAGTTGTGGTAAATAAAATTCTCTTTCTATTTTCAATTTGAATTAAAAATAAAATCTTTTAAGTACGAATAAGAAGAAATATAATACAAGATTTTTAAGGTGGTTCGACTCAAAATCGAGCCTACATCCACCCCCAACCAGTGTTAGGAAAAACAATGCTTAAAATACCAAATTACAAGTGAGGTTTTTCCTACGGTTCACCTCAAACCTACTTGAGTTTTTCTGGGCTCAACTCAAACCCCGGGCTTTTGCACGATGCTGGGATGCCTTTACCCCAAATAAAAGAATACAAAAATTGGCAAAACTTAAAATCACTTTAAGAGAAATAAGAGGCACGCATGACCGAAAATTGGAGGAATAGAGATTGAAAGATTGTTGAAGCAAAAACCTCTAATTTCAAAATCCTTCATATCACTTTCTCTTTATGAAATTAGAAGCACCACATTCACTTGATTTTGCTTTAATCGTGATCCGAAAGCTTTGGGATCTTTGTAAAATGTCACCTCTAGAAGTTCTTCATCCTTCACTATTTATAGAGCTTAAATTTGAGCTCTAAAATCACTCCCAACGGCTCTTAAAATAAACTATCCGTTTGGGTAACGGACGAAAAGCAGCTACTGTCCAATTCGAGCCAAAAAAGGACGACACGTATTGAATCTCGAATTTATCGTTTGAGATTAATCCCGCCCATTGCTACCGTGAAAATTCCCGAGAGTAATGTTGTTTTAGGATATTTTGTGAGAATTTTTGTGCCAAAATATTTAATATAAGTGTACAAAAATAATTTTATATTATCATAGTATTATAAGTTTTCTAAATGATTATGAAAAGAAATTCATGAAAAATAATTCTAAAATAATTTTAAAAAATCAAATACCAATGTCTATACATTTGTCAATAATGCTTCTCCCAAAAATATAAATCCAATAATTATTAATTTTATAATATTTTTAAATATTATACTACTAATGTGTCACATCATCTCAAAACTTGGACATATCAAATTCAAGAAAAAATAAAAAGAAAATTAAGTATGAGAATTTTAGTGCATGTCTTCAATTTTCTTGAAGCTTGTCATGACTCTAGGAGACTTGAAGACCACTATTTTAGACATTTAAAGTTCATGTCTTGACTTAATTGAATATTAACAATTTTATTTAGAGTAAGCCCATATGAGATATAAATATTTATGCTTGACTCATAAAACACAAGGGTGTAACAATCTCCCCCTTTTGATGATGGCAGGACATAAATGTTTTAAATATAAAAATGTGATAAAAATAAATTTTAGAGGAGAAAATTCTCAATGAAGAAATTAAGAATTAACATGCTCCCACTATCTTGATGCTCCCTTAACTCCTAACTATTCTCCCACTTTGACACCATCAAAAGAGAATGAAACTTATGCAATGTCTAAAATTCATAACTATTTCCTTTATATTTGAAATTGCTTTGATGGTATAGGTTTGGTAAAAAAATAAGCCAATTCAAGCTTAGTGGGAACATACTCTAATTTTACTAATCCATTGGCTACTTGGTGTCTAATAAAGTGATATCTAATATCTATGTGCTTAGTCTTAGAATGATGAACTTGAATTTTAGCTCATGCTAATGCATTAGTTTTATCAATTTTAACAGGTGTGAATATAATCTTGAAGTTGTTGACTTATTTGTAATCCTAAAAAAAATAATTCTACCATCATGCTCATTTCAAATTTCTTAGTCATAGGATATCCAAATTCTTTACATATTTTTTCTACTACAAAAACATAAATCTAAACAATTGGTAAATCATCTCCTAATGATTAAATCCTTTGGATGTGAGGTTGCAAATTTCCATCATCAAGATAAATTGTTTTTTTTCTTTTTCTACTTCTAGATTTTCCAATTTTTCTTCATTCTTATTCAAATCTAAGTTCTTTACTAATTTTATTTCATTTTCTAAATGCTTCTCACTAACTAGTTGGATAGACTTATCAAACACAATATGTATTGTTTTCTCTATCCTATGATTCTAGACTAATGACTATATGCTTTTCTAATAGATCAATACCCAAAAAAAATTCCTACACTAGCTTTCTCATCAAACTTTCCTAAATTTGCTCTCTCATTCTTAAGAGTCGTGCACTTACAACAAAAAAAATGAAAATAACTAAGATTCGATTTTTTCTTCCTAAGTAATTCATAAGCTTTTCATTAACTTTGGTCATAAGTTAACCCTATTTATAATGTAACATGCTGTGCTAATAGCTTCAGCACAAAAATATTTAGGTAAGCTATATTCGACTAACATGGTTCTACCCATCTTGACTAATGTTCCATTCTTCCTTTCTACAACACCATCTAGTTGTGGTGTGTATGGGTGTGTGAATTGTCTTTGATTCCTTTTTCTTTATAAAACTCACTAAAATATTCATTCTTAAACTCACTCCCTTTATCACTTTGTACATAAATTAATTTTAGACTAGTTTGTCTTTCTAACTCTCTAATCAACTCTTCAAAATTCTTAAATGCTTTATGTTTATGTCTACAAAAATCCCCAAGTATACCTAGAAAAATCATCAACTATAACAAATCCATATTGTTTTCCTCCTAAACTCAAAGGTTGTATTGGACCATAAAGACCTAAATAAATTTTTTCTAAAGGTCTACTAGTTAATTCATTTTGAGAATTGAAAGAGGATTTGACTTGTTTTCCTTTTTGACAAGATTCACAGAACTCCTAAATTGATTTACTTGGTTTGGGAAGCCCTCTAACTACATCTAACTTTGTAATCTTCTACAAGGTTGAGTATCCCACATGGCTTAATCTTCTATGCCATAATGAATTCTCATTAGATTGGGTCACTAGGCATTCCAAACCACTAGCTTCTAATTATTCAAAACTAATTACAGAGGTATCACATTTTCTTTTTTCTACAAGTAATTCAAGATTATCTTTTATGATTTTGCAAACTTTTGTATTAAAAACAATATCAAAGCCATTGCCAAAAAGTTGACTAACACTAATTAAATTAAATTCTAAACTGTCTACTAAAAATACATTTGAAAGTGTAAAGTTTGTCGTACCTACATCTCTAATTCCAATGATTCTTTTCTTCATGTTGTCTAATAGAGTCACCTTCCTATTTGGACCCGACCTCAAAGATTTGAACTTACTTTTATCTCCAGTCATGTTTCTTGAACATCCACTATCCAATTCCCATGATGTAGATTTTGATTTTCTTCTTGGTTTTGACTGTATAAGGTGTAAAATCTAAATTAGAAGCATATCACTAAATGAGATCATCAATTTATGTTTTCTAAATGTCCTAAACCTATCCTAGAATATCTCCAAATATTTTGGAGACCTTTTCTTCTAGTCTTCTAAGCTATACTCTTAGGAACCCAAGCAAACTTCGGTTGAGCACTAAATTGACCTTTCATGTTCTCATTCTTAACAATCAATCTAAAATTTTGTTTTTGTGCATATATATTTCTTCTAAAAATGCCATCTTTCATAGTATGTCCAAGTTTATAACAATAAAAGCAAACAATATTTGATGGCCTAGGAATGCTTATGTATTTAGGTTTTTTAAGATTGAAGACATGTGAAGAACAATAGGTATGTGAAGCATGAGAAGTATGTTAGTTTTTCTTACTTTAGCATGCTCAAAAAATTATACTTTTTCTTTCAAAATAAAAATATCATGCTTTAAAGAAGCATTTTCAATAATAAGGGAAGCCTTTTCTTCACATATATGTTGATTTTTTATCTTTTCTTTCATCTTCTTTCATAACAAAATCAAGCAATTCAATTTTTTCTTTCTAAACTTTTTTTAATTTTTATGAGCACTCACTAAAGAAGTCAAGACATTCATAATTTCAATATAATTACTTTCAAGAATATCTCTTATCCAAGTGCTTACCTCATTTTCTTCTTCTTCTTCACTTGAGGATGCTGAAGATGCCTTATTTGTAATAAAACAAATCATCACTTCTTCTCCTTTACTTGAGCTTGAAACATTTGAATCTTTGGAGGCACTCCATGTAGCTTGGAAAGCTTTTTTTTCTTCAAGCTCTTTTTCTTCTTCTTTTCCTCCTTCATATGCTTGTCTTTAAGTTTTGGATATTCCAGTTTAATATGAGCAGTTTGACTACACTCAAAACAAGTTGGTGGCCTCTTCCTCTCCGTATTGCTCTTCTTCTTCCATTTCCTATTAAGAAAAATTTTTGTCAAATTTTTTGCTAACCATTAACATGAAAACTCGCCTCATCCTCCAAATTCATGGAAGAAGTGGAAGTAGAATCTGAATCACATTTGGTAGCTTTGAAGTCCATGGGTTCTTCCTTCTTCCTTTCATGCTTTAGTTTGCTTATAGAAGCCTCTTCCGTAGTCTCCTTGCCATCCCTTTTTCAGTAGTGAGAAGTTCCCTAAGGAGTTCATCCAATGAAAATTTGTTGATATCCTTAGCTACTTTAATAGCTGTCACAAGGGGATCATATTCATTTGGAAGGATTCTCAAAATTTTTCTTACAAGATCATCATTTGAGAATACCCTCCCAAGATTTGCCAAGTCATTTGTAATATCATTAAATGGTAAAAACATAATTTTAATACTCTCATGGGGATTCATTCTAAAAAGTTCACAGTCATGGGTGAGGATGTTAATTTTTGTCTCTTTCACTTGTGAGGTGCCCTCATAAGTTATTTTAGTTTTTTTCACACCTCAAATACCCTATGCAAATTCATAATTTGTATAAACTCACTAGGAGAAATTCCATAATGAAGATAGTTCAATGCCCTTAACATTTAATTGAGCCAATCTTTTGTACTCAATATTAAGCTCACTAAAAGGTTTGACTTTATTAGTAGAAGAATTTCTAGGAAGTTCACAAGGCTTAGTCATAACTTCCCATAATTCTAAATCGATAGATGGAATAAACATTCTAAAACAATTTTTCCAATACAAGTAAAATTCTCCTTTAAATAAGGGAGGTCGATTTAAAGAAAAACATTCACACAAAGTTGCACTCATCTCAACCAAAAAAGAAGCCATAAAACAAAAAATCTCAAAACCACAAAAATTGTTAGAAAACCTTCTGTTAATACAAGTAGATCTCTCACGTGATGTTACTCACATTAATTGGGATTCCTCTCTCTGATACCAATTGAAGTTCTTTGTGCTTAAGAAAATCCCACAATGGGAGGTGAATTATGGTAAACAAAAATTTCTTTTGAGTTTTGGTTTCAATTAAAAATTAAATCTTTTAAGCGCAAATAAGAAGAAAAATAACACACAAGATTTTTAAGGTGGTTCGACTCAAAATCGAGCCTACATCTACCCCCAATGATGTTGGGAAAAACAACACTAAAAATACCAAATTACAAGAGAGGAATATCATTCGGTTCATATCATACCTACTTGGGATTTTTCCTACGACTAATCCCGAACCTACTTGAAATTTTTCAGGCTCAACTCAAACCCCAGGCTTTTGCACAATATCGGGATGCCCTTACCCCAAAGAAAAGAATACAAAAAATGGCAAAAACTTAAAATAATTTTAAGAGAAATAAGAGGCCCACAAAATCAAAAAATGGAGAAATAGATATTGAAAGATTGTTGAAGTAAAAACCTCTAATTTCGGAATCCTTCTTGCCACTTTCTCTTTATGAAATTAGAACCACCGCATTCAACTTATTTTGCTTGAAATCGTGATATGAAAGCTTTGAGATCTTAGCGAAATGTCACCTCTGAAGTTCTTCGTCATTCCTTATTTATAGATCTTAAATTTGAGCTCTAAAATCACTCCCAACGGCTCTTAAAATCAACTAGCCATTTTGGTATCATATGAAAAATAGCTATCGTCCGATTCGGGCCCAAAAACGGACGGCACGGATTGAATCTTGAATTTACCATTTGAGATTAATCTCGTTCGTTCAATCTAGGTGGGCTTGATCTGAGCATTTGGTTTGCTTGCATGCTACCCAGCATGCACTAGTATAATTGTTTATACATAATTCAAATTAAAACAATCGCCTTGCGGGTTATGTGTATTGGCCTATATCTGCGTAGCCTCAGTTCAATTCTTGTGTATGTCATTTTACGCTGAATAATCTCAACCGTCTGATTGCATTTGCCTTTCAGACTTCTTTGATAATTAAGTTGGAGTTTAGTCCCACATTGCCAAAACCTTCTTTGTCATTGCCCTTTATAAGGAATTGACTTCCTATTGCTCTCAAGATCTTATTTGGGTTTGGTTCACCCCTTTCTTCACCAGGATTTCATCACTGGTTGGGTTGACTTGATTTTGTAGTGTTTCGTTTAGCATCGTCTGCGGCCTGAATTTGTCGTGCTCCATTCATCGTTGCTTGCAGCCTGAATTCCTTTTGACCACGGGCTCCCCTTTCGGGTCAGTCCACCAATTTTTTATATTTATATATATTCTTTAACTTCTAAAAGCTTGGACGGGCCAGTGGTCAAGTCAGGTTGACTTGCCCAATGCTACAGAGAAAATTCTCGAGAGTAACGTTGTTTAGGGTGTTTTGTGGCCAAAATATTTAATATAAGTGTCAAATACAAAAATAATTTTATATTATCATGGTACTATAAGTTTTCTAAATGACTATGAAAAGAAATTCATGTAAAATAATTCTTAAATAATTTTAAAAAATAAATTACCAATGTCTATATTTTTGTCAAAAATGCTTGGCTCAAAAACCAAATTCAATAATTATAAATTTTATAACACTTTTAAAAATTATGACTATTAGTGTGCCACATCATCTCAAAATTTGGACATATCAAATTTAAAAAAAACAAAAACAAAATTAAGTATGAAAACTTTAGTACATGTCTTCAATTTCCTTGAAGCTTGTCATTACTCTAAGAGCCTTGAAGACTACTATTTTAGACACTTAAAGTTCATGGCTTGTCTTAATTGAATATTAACAATTTTGTTTAGAGCAAGCCCATATGAAATATAAATATTTATGCTAGACTCATCAAATAAAAGGGTGTAACACTCCTTCTTCTTCTTCTTCTTTGTCTTCTTATTCGTCTTCTTCTTTTTTTTCCTCTTCTTCTTCTTCTTCCTCTTCTTCTTCTTCTTCCTTGTCTTCTTCTTCTTCTTTTTCTTCTTCTTCCTCTTCTCCTTCTTCTTCTTCTCCTCCTCATCCTCCTCCTCCTCCTCCTTCTTCTTCATCTTCATCTTCTTCTTCTTCTTCCTCTTTTCTTCTTCTTTCTCTTCCTCTTCTCCTTTTTCTTTTCTTCTTCTTCTTGTTCATCTTATTCTTCTCCTTGTTCATCTTTTTCTTTTTTTTATTCCTCTTCTTCTTCCTCTTCCACTTCTTTTTGTGCTTCTTGTTCTTCTTTTTGTTCTTCTTCTACACCTTCTTCATCTTCTTCTCCTTCTAATTCTTCTTCTTCTACTTCTTCTTCTTCTTCTTCTTCTTCATTTTCTTCTTCATCTTAATCTTCTTCTTCTTCCTCTTCACCTTACTCTTCTTCTTGTTGTTCTTCTTTTATTACCTTCTCACCTTCTTTTTATTCTTCTTCTTCTAATTCATCTTCTTAAAATTCTACTCCTCATTCTCCATCTTTCTCTTCTCTTTCTTCTTTTTATCCTTCTTCTTCTTCCTCATCTTCTTCTACCACTTCTTCAATTTCTTCTTCTTTTTGGCTTTCTTCTTCTTCTTCTTCCTCTTCTTCCTCTTCTTCTTATTCCTCTTCTTCTTCATATTCCTCTTTTGGTTCTTCTTCTTCCTCTTCTTCCTCTTCTTCATCTTCTTCTTCTTCTTCTTCTTCTTCTTCTTATTATTATTATTTCTTGTTCTTTTTCTTCTTCTTCTCCTTCTTTTTTTTCTTTTTATTCTTCTTTTCCCTCTTGTTCTTCTTCTTCTACTTCCTCTTCTTTTTCTTCTTCTTCTTCTTCTTCTTCTTCTTCTCCTTCTTCTTCTTCTTCTTCTTCTTCTTTATCTTCTTATAATTCTTCTTCTTCTTCTTCTTCCACCTCTTCTTCTCCTCCTCCTCCTCCTTCTTCTTCTTCTTCTTATTCTTCTTCTTCAACTTGTTCTTCTTCTGATTCTAATTCTTCTTCTTCTTCATTTTTATATTCTTGTGCTTCTTCTTCTTCTTCTTCCTTTTCTTCTCTTTGTCTTTCTTCTTCTACTACTTCATCATCTTCCTCTTTTTCCTCCTCTTCTTTCTCTTTCTTGACTTCTTCTATTTCTTCTTCTTTTTCCTTTTCCTTTTCATCTTCTTCCACTTCATTTTGTTCTTCTTCTTCTTCCTCCTCCTCTTCTAATTCTTTTTCTTCTTCTTCTTCTTCTTTATTCTTCTTGTTCCTCTTTTTTTTCTTTTTCTTCTTACTTTTCTTGTTCCTCTTCTTCGCCTTCTTCCACTTCTTCTTCTTCTTCTTCTTCTTCTTCTTCCTCCTCCTGCTTTTCTTCTTCTTGTTGTTCTTCAACTTCTCTTTCTTCAACTACTTCTTCTTCTTCAACTTTTTCTTTTTATCCTTCTTCTTCTTCTTCTTCTTCTTCTTCTATTTCTACTTCTTCATCTTCTTCTTCATCATCATCATCTTCTTCTTCTTCTTCTTATTCTTCTTCTGGTTCTTCTTCTTCTTCTTCCTATTCTTCTTTTTCCTCTTCTTCTTCTTCTTTCTCTTCCAATTCTTCTTGTTCTACTACATCTTCCTCTTCTTCTTCCTCTTTTTTCTTCTTATTCTTTTTCTTTTTTAACTTTTTCTTCATCATCTCCTTCTTCTTTTTTTGGTCATCATCATCATCATCTTCTTCTTCTTCTTTTTCTTCTTTTTCTCCTTCTTCTTCTTCTTCTTCTTGCAATTCTTCTTCATCTAATTCTACATTCTCTTCTTTTACTTCTTCTTCATCTTTTTCCTCTTCTTCTTCTTCTTCTTCTGCTTCTTTTTTGCTTTCTTCTTCTTCTTCCTCCTCTTCTTATTCCTCTTCTTCTTCTTCTTCTAGTTATTCTTCATCGTCATCATGATCTTCTTCTTCTTCTTCGTCGTCATCATCATCATCATCTTCTTCTTCATCTTCTACTTCTTCTTCTTCTCCTACTTCATCTTCTTAATCTTCTCCTTCTTATTCTTCTTGTTCTAATTCTTGTCCTTCTAATTCTTCTTCTCCTTGTTCTTCTTCTTATTCTTCTTTCTCTTCTTCCTATTCTTCTTCTTCTTCATTTTCTTCCTCTACCTCTTCTTTTTGTGCTTCTTCTTCTTCTTCTTCTTCTTCATCTACACCTTCTTCGTCTTCTTCTCCTTCTAATTCTTTTTATTCTTCTTCTTCTTCTATTTCTTCTCTTTCTTCTTCTTTTTTTCTTCTTCTCCTCTTTCTTCTACTACTTAATGTTCTCCTTCTTCTTTGCCTTCTTCTTTTCTTCTTTTTTTTCTTCTTCTCCTCCTCCTCCTTCTTTTTCTTCTTCTTTTTCTTTCTTTCTTCTTCTTCTTCCTCAACATATTTTCGTTCTTCCTCTTGTTCATCCTCTTCTAATTCTTCTTCTTCTAATTCTTCTTTTTAAAATTCTTCTTGTTCTTGATCTACATTTTCCTCTTCTTCTTCATCTATTTCACCTTCTTCTTTTTATTCTTCTTGTTCTTCTTCTACTTCTTTTTCTAATTTTTCTTCTTCTTCTTCGTCTTCTTATTCTTCTTCTTCTTCTTCTTCTTCTTCTTCTTCTTCTTCTATTTCTTCTTCTAATTCCTTCTCTTCTTATTCTTCTTATACATCTTTTTCTTCTTCTTTTTCTTCTTCATTTTCTTCTTTTTCTTCTCCTTCTTCTTCTTCTATTTCTTCTCCTAATTCTTCTAAATCTACATCTTCTTCTTCTTCTTCTTCTCCTTCTTCTTCTTCTTCTTCTTCTTCTTCCTCTCTTTCTTCTTCTTCACCTACTTCTCCTCTTTCTTGTTCTTCCCTTTCTTCTTCCACTCTTTCATCTTCTTCTTCTACTTCTTCCTCTTCTTCTTCTTTCTATTCTTCTTCTACCTTTTCTTCTTCCTCTTCACCTTCAACTTCTTCTTCTTCTACTTCTTCTTCTTCTTCTTCTTCCTTTTTTTCTTATTCTTCTTCTTCATCTTCTTCTTCTTTCACTTCTTCTTCTTGTCCTTCTTTTTTTCTTCATCATCATCATCTTCTTCTTCCTCTTCTTCATCTTATTGTTGTTTTTCTTCGTCATGGTCAGGATCATCATCATTATCTTCTTCTTCTTCTTCTTTGTCTCTTTTAATTCTTCTTCTCCTAATTTGTCTTCTTCTTCTTCTTCTTATTCATCATCATCATCATCATCATCATCATCTTCTTCTTCTTCTTCTTCTTCGTCGTCATCTTCGTCTTCTTCTTCTTCTTCTTCTTCTTCTTCCTTTTCTTCTTCTTTATCTACTGCTTCTACATCTTCTTCTCCTTCTTATTCTTCTTGTTCTAATCCTTCTTCTTCTATTCCTTCTTCCAATTCTTCTTCTTTTTTCTCCCTCTTCTACTTCTTCTGCTTCTTCTTCTTCCTATTCTTGCTCTTCTTCTTCCTCTTCTTCTTCCTCTTCTTCTTCTTCTCTTGGTTCTTCTTCCTCCACTAGAACTTCTACTTCTCCTTCTTCTAATTATTACTATTTTTCTTCTTCTTCTTAGAGTAATTATTCTTCTTCTTCATCTTCTTCAAGTAC
>JAIUJO010002265.1:87500-95000 GCA_023846275.1 Vanilla planifolia
CACTATCTTCATCATCATCATCTTCTTCTTCTTCTTCTACTTCTTTTTCATCTTCTAAATCTTATTCTACTTCTTCTTCTTTTTTTTCTTCTTCTACATCTTCTTCTTCTTCTTCTTCATCATCTTTTTCTTCTTCTTCTTCTTCCTTTTTCTCTTCTTCTTTTTCTTCTTCTTCTTCTTCTTCTTCTTCTATTTCTTCTACTTCTCCTTCTTCTTCTTCTTCTTCTTCTTCTTCTTCCACTTCTACTTTTTCTTCTTCTTCGATTTGTTCTTCTTTTTCTTCTTTATCTTATTCTTCTTCTTCTTCCTTCTTCTTTGTCTTCTTCTACTTCTCCTTCTTCTTCTTCTTCTTCTTCTTCTTCTTCTGGTTCTTCTACTTCTTCAAGTTCTTCATCCTCTATTGCTTTTTCTAATTCCTTTCCTTCTTATACATCATCTTCTTCTTCGTTTTCTTCTTTTTATTCCTCTTCTTCTTCTTCTACTACTTCTTGCTCTTCTTCTTGTTCTTCTTCTTCTTCTTCTTCATCATCTTATTCTTATTCTTCTACATCTTGCCCTTATTTTGCTTCTTCTTCTTCTTCTTCTTCTTTTTCTTCTTCTTCTTATTTTTCTTCTGCTTCTTCTTTTTATTCTTGTTCTTTTTCTTCTACTTTTTCTCCTTCTTCTTCTTCTTCTTCCTCTCCTTCTTCTACAGTATCTTTTTCTTCCACTTTTTATCCTTCGCCTTCTTCTTTTTCTTCTTCTTTGAATTGCTATTCTTCTTCCACTTTTTCTTCAACATCTTCTTCTTCTTCTTCTTCTTCTTCTTCTTTGCCATCTTCCAGATCTTCTTCTTCCACTCCTTTTTCTTCATCTTCTTCATCTTCCACTTCTTCTTCTTCTTCTACTACTACTACTTCTTCTTCATCTTCTTCTTCTTCCACTTCTTCTTGCTCTTCCACTTCATCTTTCTCTTCTTCCTCTTTTTCTACTTCTTCTGCTTCGTCTTCATCTTCTACCTATACTCTTTCAATTTTTCTTCTTTTTATTCTTCTCCTTCATCATCGTCATCATCTTCTCCTTCTTCTTCTTCTTCTTAATCTTCTTCTTCTACAACTTCTTCCCCTTCGTATTTTCTTGGTCTAATTCTACTTCTTTTAATTCTTCTTCCTATTCTTCATCTTTTTCTTCTTCTTCACCTTCTTTTTTTTCTTCTTCCTTCGATTCTTCCTCTTGTTCTTCCTCTTCTTCCTCTTCTTCTTCTTCTTTTTCTTCTTCTTTTGCTTCTTGTTGTTCTTCTTCTTTTTCTTCTAATTCTTCTCCTTCTTCTTCTTTTTATTCTTCTTCTTCTTCTTCTTCTTCTTCTCCTTCTCCTTCTCCTTCTTCTTCTTCTTCTTCTTCTGGTCATGTTTTTCTTCTTCTAATACTTTTTCCAATTCCTTTTCTTCTTATACATAATCGTCTTCTTCGCCTTCTTCTTCTTCTTCCTCTTCTACCTCTTCTGTTGCTTCTTCTCCTTCTTCATCTTCTTCTTCATCATTTTATTCTTCTTCTTCTACATCTTGCGCTTATTCATCTTCTTCTTCTTTTTATTTTTCTTCTGCTTCTTCTTCTTCTTATTGTTGTTCTTTTTCTTCTTCTTCTTCTTCTTCTTCCTCTCATTCTACAACATCTTTGTCTTCCTCTTGTTCTCCTTTGTCTTCTTCTTCTTTTTTCTTCTTCGTCTTCTTCTTCGTCGCCTTCTTTTACTTCTACTTCTTCCTCTTCTTCATCTTGTACTTCTGCTTCTTCTTCTTCTTCTTCTTCTTCATCTTCTTCCTCTTCTACTTCTTCTTCGTCTTCTCTCTCGTTTTCTAATTTTTCTTCTTCTTCTTCTACTTTTATCTCTTCTTCTCCTTCTTCTTCTTCTTCTTCTTCCACTTCTTATTTCTGTTCTCTTTCTTCTTCTTTTTCTTCATCATGATCATCATCAACATCTTCTTCTTCTTCTTCTTCTCTTTCTCCTTTTAATTCTTGTTTTCATTCTACTTCTGCAATTTATTTCTACTTCAACTTCTTCTTCTTCTTCTTCTTCTTTTCTTTCATCTTCCTCTTCTTCCTCTTCTTCGTCCTCTTTTTCTTCATCAACATCATCATCATAATCAACTCTTTTTTCTTCTTCCTCTTCTTCTTCTTCTTCTTCTATTTCTTCTTTTTCTTCTTCTTCTTCTATTTGTTCTCCTTCTTCTTCTTATTCCTCTTCCTCAACTTCTTCCTCCACTTCTTCATGCTCTTCTTTTTATTCTTCTTCTTCTTATTCCTCTTCTTCTTCTTCTTCTTCTTCTTCATTTTCTTCTACTTTTTAAAATTCTTCTTTTTAGTTAAATTCTTTTTCTTCTACATCTTGATCTTAAAATTCTACCTCTTCTTCTTCTACATCTTCTTCTTGTTCTACTTCGTCTTTGTTTTCTTCTTCTTCCTCTTCCTTTTCCTCCTATTCTTCTTCTTCTTCTTCTTCATCATCAACTTCTTACTTCTTCTTCGTCTTCTTCTCTGCTTTCTTCTTCTTCTTCTTCCTCTTCTTATTATTCTTCTTCTTTTTCTTCTTCTTCTTCTTCTTCTTCTTCTTCTTCTTTGTCATCATCATCATCATAATCAACTCCTTCTTCTACTTCTTTTACTTCTTCTTGTTCTTCATCTCTTTCTTCTTCTTCTTCTACTTCTTCTCCTTTTATAATAATTCGTCAAATTTACTTCAACTTGTTGTCCTTCTTCTTCTTCTTATTCTTCTTCTTCTTCATCTTCTTCCTCTTCTTCTCCTCCTTCCTCTTCTATTTATACTTCTACTGCATCATTATCATCTTCTCATTCTTCTTCTTCTTCTTCTTAATCTTCTACTTCTACATCCTCTTCTCCTTGTTATTCTTCTTGGTCTAATTCTTCTTCTTCTCCCTCTTCTTCCTATTCTTCTTCTTCTTCTTCATCATCATCCTTTTCTTCTTATTCTTCTCCTTCTAGTTCTTCCTCTTCTTCTTCCCCTTCTTCCTCCACTTCTTCTTCTTCTTCTTCTTCTTCTTCTAATTCTTCTTCTTCCTCTTCTTCTTTTTCTTGATCATCATCATCTTCTTCTTCTTCTTTTACTATTTATTCTTCTTCTTCTTCTTCTTCTTCTTCTTCTTCCACTTCTTCTTCTACTTCTTTTTCTTCATCATCTTCTTTTCTTCATCATCTTGTTCTTTTTCTTCCTCTTCCTCTTCTTCTTCTTCTTCTTCTTCTTCTTCAAGTTCTTCTTCTTCTTCTTCTTCTTTGTCCTCTTCTTCTTCTTGTCCTTCTTCTTCTTCTTCTTCTGTCGATCTTCTTCTCTTCTTCAAGTTCTTCTTCTTCTATTTCTTCTAATTCTTTTTCTACATATTCATCATCATTACCGTCTACTTCTTCGTCTTTTTCTTTTTCTTCCTCCTCTTCTGCTTCTTCTTCTCCTTCTTCTTCTTCTACTCCTTCTTGTTCTATTTCTTCTACATCCATTTCTTCTTCCTCTTCTCCTTCTTCCACTTCTTCTTCTTCTCCTTCTTCTTCCTTTTCTTTTGCCACTTCTACTTCTTCTTTTTCTTCTTTTTCTTTTTTTGCCTTCTTCACCTTATTATTATAATAATTATTATTATTATTATTTTTATTATTATTATTATTATTCTTCCTAAACTTCTTCATCTTTTTTTCTTCTTCTTCTAATTCCTCTTCTTCTTCTTCATCGTCATCATCATCATCTTCTTCTTCTTCTTCTTTTTCTAATTCTTCTTCTTCTTCTTCTTCACTTCTTCTTCTCCATCTTTTTTGTTTTCTTCTTCTTCTTCTTCTTCTTCGTATTGTTCTTCTTCTTCTTCTTCTTCTTCTTTTCCTCTTCCTCTTCTTCTTCTTCTTCTTCTTCTTCTTCTTCTTCTTCCTCTTTCTCTTCTTCTTCTTCTTGCTCTTCTTCTTCTTCTCCTTCTTCTCCTACTTCTTCTTCTTCTTCTTCTTCCACTTCTTCTTTTTCTTATTCTTATTCTTATTCTACTTCTTCTTCTTCTTCTTCTACATCTTCTTCTTCTTCTTCTTCTTCTTCTTCTTCTCCTCCTCCACCTCCTCCTTCTTCCTCTTCTTTCTTCTTCTTCTTCTTTTTCTTCTTCTTCTTCTTCTTCTTCTTCTTCTTCTTCTTCTTCTTCTACTTCTTCTTCTTCTAATTCTTCTTCTTCTAATTCTTCTTCTTCTTCTTTTGCTTCCTCTTCTTCATCCTTTACTTCTTCTTCTTCTTCTTCTTCTTCTTCTTCTTCTTCTTCTTCATCTTCTTCTTCTGCTTTTTCTTCTTCTTCTTCTTCTTCTTCTTCTTCTTTTCCTTCTTATTCTTCCTCTTCTTCTAATTCTTCTTCTTTTAATTCTTCTTCTTCTTCTTCTTCTTCTTCTTCATATTCTTCTTCTTCTTCTTCTTCGTCATCGCACTCTTTTTCTTCTTCTTCTTCTTCTTTTTCTTCTTCTTCATCTAACTCTTCTTCTTCTAATTCTTCTACTTCTACTTCTCTTTCCACTTTTTCTTCTTCCTCTTATACTTCTACTACTAGTTCTTATTATTATTCTTCTTCTTCATCATCTAATCATCGTCATCTTCTACTTCTTCTTCTTCTTCTTATTTCTCTTCATGTTCGCCTTCTTTCTCTTCTACTACCTCATCTTCTTCATCTTCTTATTCTTCTTCTCCTTCTTCATCGTTATCTTCTTCTTCTTTTTTTCTTCTTTTTGTTTTTCTCCTACTTCTTCTTCTTCTTCTTATCTTTCTTATTCTTCCTTTTATTCTAATTCTTCTTCAACTTCTTCTTCACATTCTTCTTCTTCTTCTTTGTCATCTCTCTTTTTCTTCTTGTTCTTCTTGTTCTTCTTTTTCTTCTTCTTCTTCATCCAACTCTTCTTCTTGTAATTCTTCTACTTCTTCTCTTTTCACTTCTTTTTCTTCCTCTTGTACTTTTACTACAAGTTCTTATTATTCTTCTTCTTCTTCATCATCATCTAATCATCGTCATCATCATCATCTTCTTCTTCTCCTTCTCCTTCTTCTTCTTCTTCTTTCTCTTCATGTTTGCCTTCTTCCCCTTCTACTACCTCATCTTCTTCGTCTTCTTATTCTTCTTCTTCTTATTCTTCTTCTTCTTTATCGTCTTCTTCTTCTTCTTTTTTTCCTTCTTCTTATTTTTCTCCTTCCTCTACTTCTTCTTCCCCTTCTTCTTCTTCTTGATCTTTTTCTTCATTATCTTCTTTTTCTTCTTTTTCTTCTTGTTCCACTTCTTCTTCATCTTTTTCTTGTACTTCTTCACCTTCTTCTTTTTTTCTTCTTCATCTTTTTTTTTCTTCTTCTTCCACTTCTTGTTCCTCTTCTTCTTCTTCTTCTTCTTCTTCTTCTTTTTATTCTTCTTATTCTTTTTCTTCTTATTCTTCTACTTCTTCTTCTTTAATATCTTCTTTGTCTTCCTCTTCTTCTTGTTGTTCTTCATTTTCTTCTTCTTCTTCTTCTTCTTCCTCTTCTTCTTCTTCTTCTTCTCTTAATTCTTCTTCTTCTTCTTCTTCTTGTTCTTCTTGTTTGAATTCTTCTTCTTCTAATTCTTCTTCTTCTTCTTCTTCTTCTCATACTTGAACATCATAATCATCATCTTCTTCTTCTTCTTCTTCTTCTTATTCTAGATCTTCTTCTTCTTTTTCTTTCTTTCTTTCTTCTTCTTCTTCTAGTTCTACTTCTTCTTCTTTTCCTTTTTATTCTTCTTCTTCTTATTATTCTCCGAATACTTCTTCTTCTTCTTCTACAAATTCTTCTTCTTCTTCTTTCTTTTTCTTCATCTACTTCTTTTTCATCTTCTTCTAATCCTTCTTCTTCTTCTTCTTCTTCTGATATTCTTCATTTTCTACTTCTTCTTCACCATCTCCTTCTTCTTGCTCTACAACACGTCTTCTTCTTCTTCTTCCAATTCTACTTCTTTTTCTTCTACTTCTTCTTTCTCTTCTTCTTCAACTTCTTTTTCTTCTTCTTCTTATTCTGCTTCTTCTTCTATTTCTTCATCTTCTTCTACTTCTTCTTCTTCTTTTTCTGTTTCTTTTTCTTTTTAATCTTTTTCTTCTTTTTCTTCTACCTCTTCTCCTTCTTCTTCTTCTTCTTTTTCTAATTCTAATTCTTCTCCTAATTCCTCTTTTTCTAATTCCTCTTCTTCTAATTCGACTTCTTTTACCTCTTCTTCTTCTTCTTCTACTTCTTCCTCTCCCTCTTCTTCTCCTTTTCCTTCTTCTTCTCCTTCTTCTTTTCCTTCTTCTTCTTCTCTTTCTTTTTCTTCTCCTTGTTCTTTTTCTTCTTCCTTTTCTTCTTCTTCCTCTTCTTCTTCTTCCCCTTCTTTTTGCTCCTCTTCTTCTTTTTCTTCTTTTTCTTCTTTTTTCTTTCCTTCTTCTTCTTATTCTAAATCTTCACCTTCTTGGAATTCTTCTTCTTCTAATTCTTCTTCTTTTAGTTCTACTTCTCCTTCATCTTCATCATCATCTTCTTCTTCTTCTTCTTCTTCTTCTTCTTCTTCATCTTCATCTTCTTCTTCTTCTTCTTCTTCCTCTTCTTCTTCTTCTTCTTCTTCATTATCATCATCATCATCGTCATCCTCATCATCATCATCTTCTCTTCTCCTTCTACTTCTCCTTCTCCTTTATTTTTCTTCTTCTCCTTCTTCTTCTTATTCTTCTTCTTCTTCTTCTTCTTCGTCTTCTTCTTTTCCTTCCTCTTCTTCTTCTCTTTTATCTTCATCTTCTTCTTCCTGTCTTTCTTCTACTATTTTTTTTCTTCTTCTTCTCTTTCTTCTCCTTCTTCTACCTCTTTGACTTCCTCTTCTTCATTGAACTCTTCTTCTTCTACTTCTTCTTCTTCAACTTCTACCACTTGTTCTTCTTCCTCTTCTTTTTCTTCCTACTCTTCTTCTTCTTCTTCCACTCCTTCACCTTCTTCTTCTTTTTCTTCTTCCTCTTCTTCTTCTTCTTCTTCTTCTTCTTCTTCTTTTTCTTCTTCTTCTCCATCATCTTCCTCTTCTACTTCTTCATCCTCTTCTTCTTCTTCTTTTTCTACCGCTTCTGTTAGTTCTTTTATTTATTCTTCTTCTACTTGTTTTTCTTCTCCTTATTATTATTATTATTGTTATTATTACCAATATTATTATTATTGCTATTGTTATTATTGTTATTATTATTGTTATTGTTGTTGTTGTTATTATTACCATTATTGTTATATAACTTTTCTCCTTCTTCTACATCTTCTTCTTCTTCATCTTCCTCTTCTAATTCTTCTTCTTTTTCTTTCTCTACTTCTTATCTTCTTCATCTTCTTCTTCTACTTCTACTACTGCTTTTTCTTTTTCTTTTTCTTCTTTTCCTCTTCATCTTTTCTTCTTCTTCTTCTTCTTCTTCTTCTTCTTCTAATCCTTCTTCTTCTTCTAATTATTCTTCTTCTATCCTCTTCTTCTAATTCTACTTCTTCTCTTTCATCTTTGTCTTCTT
>JAIUJO010002265.1:102500-105000 GCA_023846275.1 Vanilla planifolia
TTCTTCTCCTTCTTCTTCATCATCATCATCAAAATCAACTTCTTCTTCTTTTTCTTCGTCTTCTTCTTCTCTTTTAATTCTTTTTCTTGTAATTCTTCTTTTACTTATTATTATTATTATTATTATTATTATTATTATTATTATTGTTATTCTTTATCTTCTTCCTCTTCTTCTTCATCTTCATCATCATCATTAACATCTTCTTCTTCTTCTTCTTTTTCTCAATCTTTTTCTACGTCTTCTTGTCCATCTTATTCTTCTTGTTCTAATTCTACTTCCTATTATTATTATTATTATTATTATTATTATTCTTTTGCTTCTTTCCCTTGTTCTTCTTCTTCTCCTCCTTCTTTGTCATCATCGTCATCATCATAATAAACTTCTTCTTCTTCTTCTTCTTCCTCTCCTTTTTCTTCTCCTTCTTCTTCTTCATCTTCTCCTTCTTCTTCTTCCTCTTCCTCCTCCTCTTCTTGTTCTTCTTCTTCTTCTTATTCTTCTACTTCATCTTCTTCCTCTTCTTCTTCTTCATTAACAGCTTCTCCTTCTTCTTCCTAATCTTCTTTTTCAACATCTTCTTGCCCTTCTTATTCTTTTTGTTCATATTCCTCTTCCAATTCTTCTTCTTCTTCTTCTTCTTTCGGTTCTTCCTCATCTTCTTCTTCTTCTTCTTCTTCTTCTTCATTTTCTTCTTCTTTTTCTCCTTCTTCTTCTTCCTTCACTACTTCTATTATCTCTACTTCTTCTTCATCTTCTTCTTCTTCATCTTCTTCTTCTTCAAATTCAAAATCATATTCGTCTTTTTATTCTTCCACTTCTTCTTCTTCTTCTTCTTCTTCTTCTTCTTCTGCTTCTTCTACTTGTTGTTGTTCTTCTTCTTCTTCTTCTTCGCCTTCTACTTCTTTTTCTTTTTCTTCATCTTCTTCTTCTTCTTCTTTCTTCTTCTTCTTCTTCATCATCTTCTTCTTCCTCTTGTCCTTCTTCTACATCTTCCTTTTCTTCTTCTTCTTCTTCTTCTTCTTCTTTTTCTTCTCCTTCGTTTTCTTCTTCTTCTCTTCTTCTTCATCTTCCTCTTCCTCCTCTTCCACCCCGACTTCTTATTCTTCTTCTTCTTCATCATTTTCTTTGTTTCTTCCACTTCTTCTTCCTTCTCTTCTTCTTCTTTCACTTCTTCATCTTCATCTTCTTCTTCTTCTTCTTCTTCTTCTCCTTCTTCTTCTTCTTCTTCTACTTCTACTTCTTCTTCTTTCACATCATCCACTTCTGCCTAATCTTCTTCTTCTTCTTCTTCTTCTTCTTATTCTTCTTCTTCTTCTACTTCATTTTCTTCCTCGTCTTCTTCTTCTTCATCTTCTTCTTCTTCTTCTTCTACTTCTTCTTCTTCTTCTTCTTCTTCAACTTTCTCTTCTTCTTTTTCTTCTTCTACTTTATCTTCTCCTAATTCTTCTTCTTCTGCTGCTTCTACTTCTTCTTGTTCTTCTTTTTATTCATCAAATTCTTCTTCTTCTTCTTCTTCTAAATCTTCTTCTTCCAATTCTTCTTCTTCTTCTTCTTTCGATTCTTCCTCATCTTCTTTCTCTTCTTCTTCTTTTTCTTCTTCTTCTTCTTCTTCTTCTTCTTCTTCTTCTTATTCTTCTTCTATTACTACTACTACTACTTCTTCTTCTTCTTTTTCATCTTCTTCTTCTTCTTCGGGTTCTTCTTCTTCTTCTGCTTCTAATTTTTCTTGTTCTTGTTCTTCTTCTTCTTCAAGTTCTTTTTCTTCTTCTAATTCTTCTTCTCCTTCTTATTATTCTTCTTCTAATTCATAATCATCTTCCTCTTCTTATTCTTCCACCTCTTCTTCTTCTTTTTCTTCTTCTTCTTCTTCTTCTTCTTCTTCTTCTTCTGCTTCTTCTGCTTATCGTTCTGCTTCTTCTTCTTCACCTTCTTCTTTTTCATCTTCTCTTTCATCTTCTTCTTTCTTCTTCTTCTTCTTCTTCTTCTTCTTCTTCCTCTGATCCTTCTTCTACATCTTCCTTTTCTTCTTCTTCTTCTCCTACAATTTCTTCTTCTTTTTCTTCTTCTTCTTCTTCTTCTTCTACTTCTACTTCATCTTCCTCTTCTTCTTCCTCTTCTATGTCGACTTCTTATTCTTCTTCTTCTTCTTCCTTCTTCTTCATTCTGTTCTTCGTCTTCCACTTCTTCTTCTTCTTCCTCTTCTTCTTCTTCTACTTCTACTTCTTCTTCTTCTACTTGTTTTACTTCTTCTTCTTCTGCCTATTCTACTTCTTCCTCTTCTTCGTCTTCTTCTTATTTTTCTACTTCTTCTTCTTCATCTTCTTCTTCTTCTTCTTCTTCATCATCTTTCTTTTCTTCTACTTCTTCTCGTTCTTCAACTTTCTCTTGTTCTTCTTCTTCTACTACTTTATCTTCTCCTAATTCTTCTTCATCTACTGCTTCTACAACTTTTTGTTCTTCTTTTTGTTCTTTTAATTCTTCATCGTCTTCTTCTTCTAATTCT
>JAIUJO010001945.1:0-5000 GCA_023846275.1 Vanilla planifolia
ATCTTCTCCTTCTACATCTACTTCTTGTTCTTGTTCCTCTCCTTTTTTTCTTCTTCTTCTTTTTCTTCCTCTTTTTCTTCTTCATCTACTTCGCCTTCCTCTTCTTCTTCTTCTACTTCTTCTTCTTCATCTTCTTCTTCTTATTCTCCTTCTTCTTGTTCTTGTTCTTCTTCTTCATCTTCTTCTTTTTCTTCTTTTTTTTCTTATTCTTCATCTTCATATTCTTCTCCTTCTTATTATTATTATTATTATTATTGTTATTATTATTATTATTATTATTATTATTATTATTATTATTATTATTCTTTTGCTTGTGCTTCTTCTACTTTTTTTACTTCTTTATTTTCTTCTTCTTCTCCATCTTCCTTTACTTTTTCATCTTCATCATCTTCTTCTTCTTCTTCTTCTTCTTCCTTTTCTTCTCTTCTTTTTCTTCTTCTTCCTCTTCTTTTTGATCTTTGTATTCTTCTCCTTATTCTTCTTCTTCTTCTTCTTCTTCTTCTTGTTTTGCTTCTTCTTCTTCTTCTTCCACTTCTTCCTTCTCTTCTACTTCCTCATCTTCTATCCCATCTTTTTCTTCTTCTTCTTCTTCTTCTTCTCCATCTTCTTCTTCTCCTTCTTCTTCTTGTTCATCTTCCATTCCTTCTTCCTCTTCTACTCCTTCTTGCTCTTCTACTTCTTTTCAATCATCTTTGCTTTTTTCCTTTTTCTTTTCTTCATCATCATCTTCTTCTTCTTCTTCGCCTTCTTTTTCTTCAACTTCTTCCTCTTCATCTACTTCTTTTTCTTCTTCTTCTTCTTCTCCTCCTTCTTCTTCTTCATCTTCTTTTCTTCATTCTCTTCTTCTTTTTATTATTATTTTTATTATTATTATTTTACTTCGTTTTCTTTTTCCTCCTCTTCATCTTCTTCTTCTTCTTCTTCTTCTTCTTCTCCTTCTTCTTCTTCTTCTTCTTCTTCTTTCCTTCTTCTTCTACTTCTTCATCTCTTTCTTCTTCTTCTTCTTCTTCTTCTAATTCTTCTTCTTCTTCTTGTTCCTCTCCTTTTTGCTCTTCTTCTTTTACTTCTTTTTCTCACCTTCTTCTACTTGTTTTTCTTGTTCTTCTTTATTCTCTTCTTCTTCTTCCTGTTGTACTTCTTTTTCTTCTTCCACTTCGTCTACTTCTTCATTTTCATCTTTTTCTTCTTCTTCATCTTCATCTTCTTCTCTTATGTCGTCTTCTTCTACTTCTTCTACTTCTTCTTCTTCATCTTCTACTTCTACTTCTTCCTCTACTTCTTTTTCTTCTTCTTCCTTTTCTTCTTCTTCTTCTATGTCGTCTTCTTCTACTACTTCTTCTTCATCTTCTACTTCTACTTCATCATGTTCTTCTTTTACTACTTCTTCTTCTTCTTCTTCTTCTTCTTCTTCACTTCTTCTTCTTCTCCTTCTTCTTCTTCTTCTTCCTCTCCTTTTCTTCTTCTTCTCCCTGTTCGTCTTCATGATCTACTTCCTCTTCTTCTTCTTGTACTTCTTCTTTTTTTTCTTCTTCTTCTCCAACTTCTTCTTTCTCATCTTCTTCTTCTTCTTCTTCTTTTTCTACTTCTTCTTTTTCTTCTTCTTCTTTTTCTTCTTCTTCTTCTTCTTATTGTTTTTTCCTTATTCTTCTTCTTCTTCTTCTTCTTCTTCTTCTTTTCTTCTTCTTCTTCTCCTTCTTCTTCTTGATCTTCTTCTTCTTCTTTTTCTTTTTCTTCTCCTTCTTCTCCTCCTCCTTCTCCCTCATCTTCATCTCCATCTTCTTCTTTATCCTCTTTTCTTCTTCATTTCTACTTCTTCTTCTTCTTATTCTTGTTCTTCTTCTTCATCTTCTTCTTCTTTTTTCTTATTCTTCATCTTCATATTCTTTGCCTTTTTATTCTTCTTCTTCTTCTTCTTCTTCTTCTTCTTCTTCTTCTTTTTCTTCTTCTTCTTCTTTTTCTTGTGCTTCTTGTTCTTGTTTTACTTCTTCTTCATCTTCTTCTTCTTCTCCTTCTTCCTCTACTTGTTTTTCTTCATCTTCTTCTTCTTCTTCTTCTTCTTCTTCCTCTTCTTCATCATCATCATCTTCTTCTTCTTTTTCTTCTTCTTTTTCCACATCTTCTTCATCTTCATATTCTTATTCTTATTCTTCTTCTCCTTCTTCTTCTTCTACATCTTCTTCTTCTTCTACTAATACTACTACTACTACTTCTTTTTTCTCTTCTTCTTTTTCTTCTTTTACTTCTTTCTCTTCTTCTTCTTCTTCTTCCACTTCTTCCTCCTCTACTACTTAATCATCTTCTATTTCTTCTGCTTCTTCTTTGAATTTTTTTCTTCTTCGTCTTCTTCTTCTTCTTCTCCATCTTCTTCTTCTACTTCTTGTTCTTGTTCATCTTCCATTCCTTCTTCCCCTTCTTCTCCTGCTTCTTTTACTTCTTATTCTTCATCTTGGTTTTTTTCTTTTTTTCTTCTTCATCTTGGTTTTTTTCTTTTTTTCTTCTTCATCTTCATCATCATCATCATCTTCTTCTTCTTCTTCTTCTTCTTTTCTCCTTCTTCTTCAACTTCTTCCTCTTCATCTACATCTTTTTCTTCTTCTTCTTCTTCTCCTTCTTCTTATTCTTCTTCTTCTTCTTCTTCTTCTTCCTCTTCTTCTTCTTCTTCTTCTTCTTCTTCTTCTTTTTCTTCTTCTTCTTCTTCTTCTTCTTCCTCTACTTCTTCTTTTTATTCTTTTTTCTTGTTCTTCTTCCTCTGCTTCTTCTTCTTCTTCCTCTTCTTCTCCTCCTCCTCCTTCTTGATCTCCTTCTTCTTCTTCTTCTTCTTCTTTTTCTTCTCCTTCTACATCTCCTCCTCTTTTCTCCACATCTTCATCTCCATCTTCTTCTTCCTCCTCCTTTCTTCTTCATTTTTACTTCTTCTTCCTATTCTTGTTCTTCTTCATCATCTTCTTCATTTTCTTCTTCTTTTTTTCCCATTCTTCAACTTCATATTCTTTGCCTTCTTATTCTTCTTCTTCTCCTTCTTCTTCTTCTTCTTTTTCTTGCACTTCTTCTTCTTCTTTCACGTCAACATCTTCTTCTTCTCCTTCTTCCTCTACTTGTTCTACTTCATCATCATCTTCTTCTTCTTCTTCCTCTTCTTCTTCATCTTCTTCTCCTTCTACTACTTTTTCTTTTTTTCTTTTTCTTCTTCTTCCTCCTCTTCTTCTTCATCTTCGTATGCTTCTCCTTATTATTCTTCTTCTTCTTCTACTACTTCTTCTTCTTCTACTACTTCTTCTTCTTCTACTTCTTCTGCTTCTTCTTGTTCATCTTCCTCTTCTAATTTTATTATTTCTTTTTCTTTTACTTCCTCTACTTCTTCTTCTTCTCCTCTTTCTTATGCTCCATCTTCTTCTTCATCTTTTTCTTCTTCTTCTTCTTCTTCTTCTTCTTCTTCTTCTTCATCTTCTTCTTCTTCTTATTCTTTTTTTCTTATTCTTGTTCTTGTTCTTCTTCTTCTTCTTCTTGATCTCCTTCTTCTTCTCCTTCTTCTTCCTCCTTTCTTCTTCATTTCTACTTCTTCTTCTTCCTGTTCTTATTCTTCTTCTTCATCTTCTTCTTTTTCTTCTTTTTTTTTCTTATTCTTAAACTTCATATTCTTTGCCTTATTATTATTATTATTATTATTATTATTATTATTATTATTATTATTATTATTGTTTTGCTTATGCTTCTTCTTCTTATTTTACTTCTTTATTTTCTTCTTCTTCACCTTCTTCCTCTACTTGTTCATCTTCACCATCTTCTTCTTCTTCTTCCTCTTCTTCATCTTCTTCTTCTTCTTCTTCTTATTTTTCTTCTCTTCTTTTTCTTCTTCTTCTTTCTCTTCTTCTTGATCTTCGTATTCTTCTCCTTCTTCTTCTTCTTGTACATCTTGTTCTTCTTCTTCTTCTACTACTACTACTACTACTAATCCTCTTCTTCTTTGTCTTTTTCTTCTTCCTCTTCTTCTTCTTCTTCTTCTTCTTCCTCTTCCACTTCTTCCTCCTCTACTTCTTCCTCATCTTCTATCTCATCTTTTTCTTATCTCTTTATTCTTCTTCTTCTTCTTCTTGTTCTTCTTCTTTTTCTTGTTCTTCTTCTTTTACTACTTCTTGTTCATCTTCTATTCCTTCTTCCTCTTCTACTCCTTCTTGTTCTTCTACTTCTTTTTCATCATCTTTTTTTTTTGGTTTTTCTTCTTCATCGTTATCATCATCATCTTCTTCTTCTCCTTCTTTTTCTTCAACTTCTTCCTCTTCATCTACTTCTTTTTCTTCTTCTTCTTCTTGTTGTTGTTCTTCTTCTTCTCCTTCTTCTCCTTCTTCTTCTTCTTCTTCTTTTCTTCATTCTCTTATTATTATTATTATTATTATTATTATTATTATTTTACTTTGCTATCTTTTTCTTCCTCTTCATCTTCTTCTTCTTCTTCTTCTTCTTCTTCTTCTTCTTCTCCTCCTTCTTCTTCTTCTTCTTCTTCTTCTTTTCTTCTTCTTCTTCTACTTCTTCTTCTCTTTCTTCTTTTTCTTCTTCTAATTCTTCTACTTCTTTTTTTCATCTTCTTCTACATCTTTTTCTTGTTCTTCTCTATTCTCTTCTTTTACTTCCTATTATTATTCTTTTTCTTCTTCTACTTGTTCTACTTCTTCATTTTCTTTTGCTACATATTCTTCTTCTTCTTTTTCTTCTTCTTCCTCTTCTTCTTCTTCTTCTTCTTCATCTTCTTCATCTTCTACTTCTACTTCTTCCTTTTCTTCTTTTACTTCTTCTTCTTCTTCTCTTTTTCTTCCTCTCCTTCTCCTTCTTCTTCTTCCTCTCCTTTTCTTCTTCTTCTCCTTATTCTTCTTCATGATCTACTTCCTCTTCTTCTTCTTGTACTTCTTCCTTTTTTTCTTCTTCTTCTTCTTCTTTATCTACTTATTATTATTATTAGTATTATTATTATTATTATTATTATTATTAGTGTTTATGTTATTGTG
>JAIUJO010001945.1:7500-10000 GCA_023846275.1 Vanilla planifolia
TCTTCCTCTTCTACTTCATCCTCTTCTTCTTTTACTTCTTCTTCTTCTTCATCATCTTCTCTTCTTCTTCTTCTTCAACTTCTTCATCATCTTCTTCTTCTTCATCATCTTCCTCAGCTCATTCTCCTCCTTTTTATTTTTCACTTTCTTTGACTTCTTCTACATTTTCTTCTTCTTCTTCAACTTCTTCCTCTCCTTGTTGTCCCTTCTTCTCCTTCTTGTCCTCCTTCATGATCAAGTTACTCTTCTTCTTCTATTACTTCTCCTTTTTCTTCTTCTCCGACTTCTTCTTCTTCTTCTTCTACTTCTGCTTCTTCTACTTCTTCTCCTTCTTCTTCTATTTCTTATTATTATTCTTCTTCTTCTCCTTCATTGTGGTCTTCTTCTTTTCCATCTTCTTCTTCTTCTTATTCTTATTCTATACCTCTTCTTCCCCTCTTTCTTCTTGTTCATCTTCCTTCCCTTCTTCTTCTTCTCCATCTTCTTCTTCTTCTACTACTTTTTCTTTTTCTTATTGTTGTTCTCCTTTTTCTTCTTCCTCTTCTTCTTCTTCTTCTTCTCCTTCTTCCTCTCACTCTTCTTCTTCTTTTTCTTCTCCATCTTCTACTATTTATTCTTCCTCTTTTTCTTCTTCTTCTTATTATTATTATTATTATTATTATTCTTTTTCTCTTTCTTCTTCTTCTCCTTCTTCTACTTCTTTTTTTTCTTGTTCTTCTCCTTTTTGCTCTTCATCTTCTTCAACATCTTATTTTTCTTCATCTTCTTCTACTTCTTCATTTTCTAGTCCTTCACCTTTTTCTTCTTTTTCTTCTTCATCTTCTGCTTCTTATTTTGCTACTTCTTGTTCTTTCTCTTTTTATTCTTCTTCTTCCTCTTCTTTTTCTTCTCCTACTATGTCTTCTTTTTCTTCTACTTCTTCTTCTTCTACTTCTTCTTCTTCTTCTTCTACTACTACTTCTTCTTCTCCTTCTCCTTCAACTTCTTCTTCTCTTCTTCTTCCTCCTCTTCTTCTTCTTCTTCTTCTTCTTCTCCTTCTCCTTCTTCTTCTCCTCCTTCTTCTTCTTCTCCTTCTTCTCCTTCTTCTTCTTCTCCTTCTTCTTCTTCTCCTCCTTCTTCTCCTTGTTCTTCTTCTTCTTCTCCTCCTCCCCCTTCTATTTCTTCTCCTTCTTCTTCATCTTCTTCTTATTCTTCTCCTTCTTTCTTCTCCTTCTTTTACTTCTTGTTCTTCATCTTTTGTTTCTTCTTCTTCTTCTTCTTTTGTTTCTTCTTCATCATCATCTTCTTCTTCTTCTTCTTCTTCTTCTTCTTCTTCTTCTTCTACTTCTTTTTCTTCTTGTTGTTCTCCTTTTTCTTCCTCTTCTTCTTCTTCTTCTTCTTCTTCTTCTTCTTTTGCTTCTTTTTTCCCTCTTCATATTCTTCATTTTCTTTTTCTTCTTTCTTTTATTCTTTTTCTTATTCTTCCTCTACTTTTCCTTCCTCCTCTTCATCTTGTTCTTCACCTTCTTCTTCTTTTTCTTCTTCTTCATTCTCTTCTTGTTCTTCTTCTCTTCTTCTTCTTCTTCTTCTTCTTTTAATTCTTCATCTTGTTCTTGTTCCTCTCCTTTTTTCTCTTCCGCTTCTTCTTCTTCTTTCACTTCATCTTCTTCTACTTCTTTTTCTTGTAGTTCTCTTCTCTCTTCTTCTTCTACTTCTTCTTTTTTTTTCTTCTATTTCTTCTCCTTCTTCATTTTCTTCTGCCACTTATTCTTCTTCTTATTCTTCTTATTCACCTTCTTCTTCTTCTGTTACGTCTTCTTCTTCTTCGTCCTCCCCTTCTACTTCTTCCTCTCCTTCTTTTACTTCTTCTTCTTCTTTTTCTTCTTCATCATCTTCTTCGTCTTCTTCTTGAACTTCTTTTTCATCTTCCTTTACTCCTCCTTTTTCTTCTTATTTTTCTACTTCTTTGACTTCTTCCCCATTTTCTTCTTTTTCTTCAACTTTCTCTTCTTATTCTTGTACTGCTTCTTTTTGTTGTTCTTCTTCTTGTCCTTCTACATCTGCTTCCTCTTCTTCTTCTTCTTCTAGTTCCCCTCGTCCTTCTACTTCATCTTCTTCTTTTCCATCTTCTTCTTCTTCTATTTCTTCTTATTCTTATACCTCTTGCTCCACACCTTCCTCTTCTTCTTCTTCTTAATCTTCCTTCCCTTCTTGTTCTTCTTGTCCTTCTTCTTCTTCACCATCTTCTTCTTCTACTACTACTTGTTCTTCTTCTTATTGTTGTTCTCCTTTTTCTTCTTCCTCTTCTACTTCTTTTTCTTCTTCTTCCTCTCATTCTTCTCCTTTTTTTTCTTCTTCTCCTCTACTGTTTATTCTTCTTCTTTTTTTTCTTTTTCTTGTTCTTTCTCTTATGCTTCTTCTTCTTCTTTTTCTCATTCTTCTTCTTCTTCTTCTTCCTCTACTTCTTTTTCTTGTTCATCTTCTTTTTGGTCTTCTTCTTCGTCATCATTTTCTTATTTTT
>JAIUJO010001945.1:12500-20000 GCA_023846275.1 Vanilla planifolia
TCTTCTTCTTCTACTACTTCTACTTCTTTTTCTTCATCTTCTTCTCCTCCTCCTCCTTCTTCTCATCCTTCCTCTTCTCCTCCTCCTCCTCCTTCTCCTTATTCTTCTTCTTCTTCTTCTTCTTCTCCTTCCCCTTCTCCTTTGTCTTCTCCTTCTTCTTCTTCTTCTTCTTCCTCTTCTTTTTCTTCTCCTCCTTCTCCTTCTCCTTCTTCTCCTTCTTCTTCTTCTTCTTTTTCATCACCTGCTTCTTCTCCATTCTTCAAATTCTTCTTCATCGTCTTATAATACTTCTTCTACTATTACTTCCTTCTTCCCTTCTTCTTCTTCTACTTTTCCTTCTTCTTGTTCTTCTTCAACTTTTTCTTCATCTTCACCTTTTTCTTCTTCTTTTTCTCTTTCTTGTTCTTCTTCTTCCTCTTCTCCTTCTTATCTTACTTCTTGTTCTTCTTCTTGTTCTTCTTCTTTTTCATCTTCTTCTTCTCTTTCTTCTTCTTCTTCTTCTTCTCTTTCTTCTTCTTCTTCTTCTTCTCATTCTTCTTCTTTTTCTTCTTCTACTTCTTCTTCTTCATCTACTTCTTCTTCTTCTTTTTCTTCTGTTTCTTCCTCTTCTACTTCTTCTTCTATTTCTTCTTCTGCTTCTTCATTTATTGCTTCTTCTTCTTCTTCTTCTTCTTCTACTTCTTCCTCCTCTTCTTCTTCCTTTTCTTCTTCCTCTATTTCATCTTCTACTTCTTCTTCAACATCGTCATCTTTTTCTTCTTCTTCTTCCACTTACTCTTCATCTTCTTCTTCTTCTTCTCCTTCATCTTTTCTTCTTCTTCCTCTTCTTATCCTTCTTCTACTTCTTCTCCTTCTTCTTCTTCTTCTTCTTCTAAAACTACTTCTTAATCTTCTTCATGTTCTTCTCTTTCTTCTTCTTCTCCTTCCTCATCTTCTTCTCCCGTTCCTCTTCCTCTTCTTCTACATCTTTTTTTTCTTATTATTATTATTATTATTATTGTTATTATTATTAATATTATTCTTTGTATTATTATTATTATTATTATTAGTATTTATCTTCTTCTCCTTCTTTTCCATCTTCTTCTTCTTCTTCATAATCTTCTGCTTCTTCTTCTACTTCTCCTTCTACTTCTTCTTCCTTTTCTTCTTCTTCTTCTTCTTCTCCTCCTCCTTCTTCCTCTTCTTCTTCATCTTCCAATCCTTCTTGTTCTTCTCCTTCTTCTTCTTCTTCTTTTACTTCTACTTCTTCACATTGTTCATGTTTTTTCTCTTTCGTCGTTATCTCCTTCTTCTTCTTCTTGTTCAACTTCTTCTTTTTATTTTTATTATTATTATTATTATTATTATTATTATTATTATTATTATTATTATTATTATTATTGCTATTTCTAGAATTATTATTATTATTTATCTTCTTCATCTTCCCTTCATTCTATTCTTCTTCCTCTTCTCCTCCTCCTTCGTCATAAACTTCTTCTTCTTCTTCTTCTTGTTCTTCCTGAGCTTCTTCTTCTTCTTCTTCTTCTTGTTCAACTTCTTTATCTCCTTCTACTTCTCCTTTTTCTTCTTCTTTTTCTTCTTCTTTATCTTCATCACCTTCTACTTCTTATTCTCCTTCTTCTTTTTCTTCATCCTATTCTTCTTATTCTTACTCTTTTTCTTCTTTTTATACTTCTTCTTTTTCTTCTTCTTCTACTTCTTCTTATTTGTCTTTTTCTTCTTCTTCTTCTTTTACTTTTTCTTCTTCTTCTTCTTCTTCTTCTTCATCATCTTCTACTTCTTCTTTTTCTCCTTCTTTTTCTTCTTCTTCTTCTTCTTCTTCTTCTCCTTTTTCTTCTTATATTTCTTCCTCCTCTTCTTCCTCTTCTGCTTTTACTTCTTCTTCTTCTTCTACATTTTCAACTTTTTCATCTCTTTCTTCTTCTTCTTCTTCTTCTTCTTCTTCTGGTCCTTCTTCTTCTTTTTCTTCTTCTTCTTCCTCTCCTTCTTCTTCTTGTTCTTCTTCTTCAACATCTTTCTAAACTTCTTCTCCTTTTTCTTCTTCTACTTCAGCTTCTTCTTCATCATCATCTTCTTCTTCTACTCCTTTTCTTCTTCCTCCACCTCTCCTTGTTCTTCTTCAAATTCTTCATGTTCTTTTGCTTCTTCTTTTTCCTCTAGTTGTTCATCTTTTTCTTAAGCTTCTTTTTCTTGTTTTTCCTTTTCTTCTTATTCTACTTCCTCTGGTTCTTGTTCTTTGTCTTGCTTTTCTTCCTCCTCTTATTCATCCTCTTCTTTCACTTTATCTTCTTCCTCTTTTTCTTCTTCTTCTTCTTCTTTTTCTTCATTATCTATTGTTTCTTCTTCTTCTTCTCCTTCCCCTTCTTCTTCTTCTTCATCGTGTTCTTTTACTTCTTCTTCTTCTTCTTCTTCTTCTTCTCCTCTTCCTTCTTCTTATTCTTCTTATTCAACTTCCACTCAATCTTCTTCTTCTTCTACTTCTTCTTTTTGTTCTTTTCATTTTCCTTCTTCTTCTTCTTCTTCTTCCTCCACTTCTGTTCTTTTCTTCTTTTTCCTCTTCTTCTACTTCTTCTTCATCTTCTTCCCCTTCTTCTTCTTCCACCACTTCTTAATCTTCTTCTTCTTCTACTACTACTACTTCTTCTTCTTCTACAGCTTCCTCTTCTTCTTCTTTTTCTTCTTCTTCTTCTTCTTCTTCTTCTTCTTCTTCTACTTCTTCTTCCTCTTACTCATCCACGTCTATTTCTTCTTTTTCATCTTCTTCTTCTTCTTCTTCTTCATTTTCTTCATCTTCATTAACTTCATATTCTTCTCCTTCTTAGTCTTCTTCTTCCTCTTCTTGTTCTTCTTCTTCTACTTCTGTTACTTGTTTTTCCTCTTCTTCTTCTTCTTCTTCTTACTCTTCTTCTTATTATTATCATTATTATTATTTTTGTTATTATTATTATTATTATTATTAGTATTATTATTATTCCTCTTCTTCTTTTCTTCTTCTTCTCCTTTTTTCACTTCTTCTTCATCATCGTCATCTTTTTCTTCTTCTTCTTCCTCATCATCATCATCTCATTCTTTGTCTTCATCTTTTTCTTCTTTTACATCTTCTTCTACTTCTTCTTCATCATCTTTCTATCTTTCTACTTCCTCTTGTCCTTCTTCTTCTTTTATTACTTGTTCATCTACTTCTTGTTCTTCTCTTTCTTCTTTATCTTCTTCTCCTCTTACTACTTCTTCTTCTCTTTCTTCTTTATCTTCCTCTCCTCCTACTACTTCTTCTTCTTCTTCTTCCTCTACTTCTTCTAGTTCTCCTTCTACTTCTTCTTCCTATAATTTTTATTTTTATTAGTAATATTATTATTTGTACTATTATTATTATTGATCTTCTTTCTCTTCTTCTTCAACTTGTACTTCCTCTACTTCTTCTCTTTCTTCTTGTTCTACTTCTTCTTCCTCTTCTTTTTCTTCTTCTGGTCCTTCTTCTTTTATTACTAACACCTCCTCCTTTTCTTCTTCTTCTTCTTCTTCTTCTTCTAATTCTTCCTCCACTTCTTCTACCTTTTCTTCATTTTCTTATTCTTCTTCTTCTACTTTTTTGTCTTCTTCATCTTTTTCTTCTTCTTCTACGTTTTCTTCCTCTTCTTCTTCTTCTACTTCTTCTTGTTCTTCTACTTCTTCTTATTATTGTTCATCTTTTTCATCTTCTTCTTCTTCATCATCTTCCACTCCGTCTTTTTCTTCTTCCCCTTTTTCTTCTTCTTTTTCTTCTTCTTCTTCTTCTTCGACTTCTTCAACTTCTTCTAGTTCTTTTTCTTTTCTTCTTCTTCCTCGTCACCATCTTCTTTTTCTTCTTCCTCTTCTTCTTCTTCATCTTTATCATTATCTTCTTCTTCTTCTCCTTCATCAAATTCTACTTCTTCTTCTTCCTCCTCCTCTTCTTCTTCTTCTTCTCCTTCTTCTTCTCCTTATTCTTCCTCTTCTTCTTCTTCCGCTTTTTTTCGTCTTGTACTTCTTCTTCTTCCTCTTCTTCTTCTACATTTTCTTCTTCTTCATTTTTTTATTCTTTCTCTCCTTCACCTTGTACTTCTTCTTCTTCTTCTTCTTCTTCTATATGTCCTTCTTCTTCTTATCCTTCTTCTACTACTTCTCCCTTTTCTTCTTGCTATTCTTCTTCTTCTTCTTCTTCTTCTTCTTCTTTTGCTCCTCCTCCTCCTCTTTCTACATCTCCTTCTTCAACTTCTTTTTCTTCTACCTCTTCTTATTCTACTCATTTTTCTTCTTCTTCTTCTTCCTCTGCTTCTTCTTCCACTTCTTCTTCATCTTCTTCTTCTTCTTCTTTTTCTTCATCTTGCTCTTTTTCATCCACTTCTTCTTTCTTATTTTTCTTCCTCTTCTTCTTCTTCTTGTTTTTCATCTTATTTTTATTCTTCTTCATATTCTTCTTCTTGTTCTTCTTCTTCTTCTTCATCTTCTTCTCCTTCTCCTTCTCCTTCTCTGTCATCACCTTCTGCTTCTTCTTCTTCCTCTTCTACTTTTTTTTTCTTCTTCCTGTTTGTCTTCTTCCTCATCTTCTTCTTCCTCTTCCTCTTTTTCTTCTTCTTCCTCTGCTACTTTTTCATCTCCTTCACCTTTTTCTTCTTCTTCTTCTTCTTCTTCTTCTTCTTCTTCGTCTTCTTTTTCTTCTTCTGCTTCTTCTTCTTCTTCTTCTACTTTTTCTTCATCTTCTTCCACTTCTTCCTCTTTTTCTTCTTCTTCACCTCCTTCTTTTCATCTTATTTTTCTTCTTTTTATTTTTCTTTTTCTTTTGCTTCTTCTTCTTCTTCTTCTTCTTTCTTGTTCTACTTTCTTTCTTCTTCTACTTCTTCTCGTTCTACTTCTTCTTCTTGTTACCTTTCTTCTTCTTCTTATTCCTCAACTTCTTCTTCTACTTCCTCTTCTTCTCTTTTTCTCCTTCTTTGGCTTCTTCTTCTTCTTCTTCTTCTTCCTCTGCTTCTTCTTTTTCTTCTTCTTCTTCTTCATCATCCTTTTCTTCTTCTTCTTATACTTTTTATTCTCATTCTACTTCTTCTTCACTTCTTCTTCTCCTTCTTCTTCTTCATCTTCGTCGTCGTCTCCTTCTTCTGGTTCTTCTTCTTCTTGTCTTTATTCTTCTTCATAGCCCACTCCTTCTTCATCTTCTTCTTCTTCTTCAACTTCCACTTCTTCTTCCTCTTCTACTCCTTTTCCTTCTTCTTCTTCTTCTCCTCCTTTTCTTCTTCTTGCTCTTCTTCTTCTTCTAATTTTTCATCCTCTTCTTGTTCTTCTCCACGTTCTTCCTCTTCTTCTTCTTCTTCTTCGTCTCTTTATTATTATTATTAATAATCCACTTCTTCCTCTTCTTCTTGATCTTCATCTTCTGCTTCCTCTTCTTCTTCTTTTTCTCCTTCTTCAGGTTGATCTTCTTCTTCTTCGTCATCATCATCATCTGCTTCTTCTACTTCTTCTTCTTCTTCTACCTCTTCTTCTTCTTCCTCTTCCACTCTTCTTCTTCTTCTTCTCCCCCTTCATCACCATCTTCTTCTTCTTCTTCTTCTACTTCTCCTTCAACATCATCTTCTTCTTCTTCTTCTCAACTTCATCTAACTCTTCTTCATTTTCCTCTTCTTCATGTTTTTCTTTTTCTTCATCATTTTATTCATCTTCTTCATCTCCTTATACATCTTCTTCTTCTCCTTCTTCTTCGTCTTGTTTCTCTAATTCTTCGTCTTGTTGTTGTTATTTTACTTTTTTTCTTTTTCTTTTTGTTCTTATACTTCTTCTTTTTCTTCTTCTTATTCTTCTTCTTCTTCTTCTTCTTTTTCATATTCTTCTTCTCCTTCTTTTTTTTCCTCTTACTCATTCCATTTCTTCTTGCTTTTCTTCGTCTTCGTCTTCTTCTTTTTCTTCTTCTTCTTCTTCTTCTTCCTCTTATTCTTCTTCTTCTCCTCGTCCTCCTTCCTCTTCTTCTTTTTCTTCTTCTTCTCCTCAATCTCTTCCTTCTTCAAACCTCTTCTTATTCTGTTTCTTCTTCTTCTTCTTGTTCATCTTCCCACTCTTTTTTCCTCTTCTTCGTTGTCATCTTGGTCTTCTTCTTCTTCTTCTTCTTCTTCTTCTTCCTCATATTCTTCCTCTTCCTCTTTTCTTTCTTCTTTTACTTTTTGTTCTTCTTATTGTTATTCTTGTTGTTGTTGTTCGTATTTTTCTTTTTCTTCTTCTTCTTCGTGTTCTTCATCATCTTCTTCCTTTTCCTCCTCTTCTTCCTCTTCTTCGTTTTTCTTCTTCTTCATCTACTATTTTTCCTTCTTCATTATCTTTTTCTTAATTTTCTTGTTCTTCTTCTCCCTCTTTTTCTTTTTCTTCTTCTTTTTCTTCTTCTTCTTCTACTTCTTCATCTTCCTCTCCTGGTTCTTGTTCCTCTTCTTCTTCTACTTCTTCTTCTCCTCCTTCTTATTCTTCTTTTCTTCTTCTTCTTCTTCTATTTCTTCTTCTTTTTCTTCTTCTTTTAGCTTCTTCTTCTTCCTCTACTTCAACATGTTCCTCGTTTTCATTATCTTCTTCTTCTTCATCTTTTTCTACTTCATTTTCTTGTTCTTCGTCTTTTTTTCTTCTTCTTCTTCTTCATGTTGTTCTATTCTTCATCTTCTTCTTCTTCTTCTTCTTCTACTTTTTCTTCTTTTACTTCTTCTTTTTATTCTTCTTCTTTTCCTTTTCTTCTTCATCTTCTTCTCCCTCTTTTTTCTTCTCATTATTCTTATTATCATCATTACTAATATTATTTTTATTATTTTCATCTTCTTCTTTTATTCTTCTTTGCCTTCCTCCTCCTCCTCTTCTTCTTCTACTACTACTACAACCACAACTACTATTACTACAACTACTTATTCCTCCTCTTCTTGTTCCTCTTCTTCATTTTCTTCTTCTTCTTCTTTTACCTTTTCTTCTTCATCAACTTTTTCTTCTTATTTTTTTCTTCTCCTTCTTCTTCTTGTTCTTCTTCTCCTTCTTCCTCTTCTTCTTCTTCTTCTTCTTCTACCTCTTCATCTTCATCATCATCATTATCTTCTTCTTCTTCTTCTTCTTCCTCCACCTCCTCCTCCTCTTCTCCTTCTTCTTCTTCTTCTTCATCATCATCTTCATCTTCCTCTCATTCTTCTTTTTCATCTACTTCTCCTTTTTCTTCTTCTTCTTCTTCTTATTGTTCTTATTCTTCTTCTTCTACTTCTTCTTTCTTTTTTTCTTCATCTTTTTCTTATTATTATTATTATTAGTATTAGTATTATTATTATTATTATTATTATTATTATTATTATTATTATTATTATTATTATTATTATTTAGTTCTCCTTCTACTTCTTATTCTTCATTTACCTCTTTTTCTTTTCCTACTCCTCTTCTGCTTCTTCTTCTTGTTCTTTTTTTCTTCTCCTTCTTCTTCTTCTTCTCTTCTTTCTCTTCTTCTTCTGTTTCTCCAACTTCTTCATCTTCCTC
>JAIUJO010001945.1:27500-35000 GCA_023846275.1 Vanilla planifolia
TTTCTTCCTCCTCCTCCTCTTACTCCTTCTCTTCTTACTCCTCCTCCTCTTCTTCTTCTTCTTCTACTACTTCTTCCACCTCTACTTCTTCATCTTCTTCTTTATTTTATTTTTCTTGTTCTTTTACTTCTTCTTAATCTTCTTCTTCTTCTTTATCTTCTTATTCTTCTTTTTCTTCTTCTTCTTCTCCTCCTCCTTTTCTTTCTTCTTCATCTTCTTCTTTTTCTAATTCTTCTTTTTCTTCATCTTCTTCTTCATCTTCTTCTTCATTTTTTTCTACTTATTCAAATTTTTATTATTATTCTTATTTTAACTATTATCGTTACTATTATTATTATTGTCATTATTATTATTATTGTCCTTCTTCTTCTTCTTCTTCCTCATCATCTTCTTCTTCTTCATGTTTTTTTTTCCTTCTTAGTCTTTTTATACTTCTTTGTCATCTACTTCTTCTTCTTCTTCTTATACTACTACTTCTTCCCCTTCTTATACTGCTTCTTCTTCTTCTTCTTCTTCATCTTCTTTATCGCCTTCTTCTCCTTCTCATTCTTCTTCATCTTCTTCTTCTCGTCGTTCTCGTTCTCCTTCTTCTTCTCCTTCCTCCTCTTCTTCTTCTTCTTCTTCTTCTACATCTTCTCCTTCTTCTTCCACTTCGACTTCTTCTGCTTCTTCTTTTATTTCTTCTTCTTCACATTATTATTACTATTTTTAATATTCTATTTCTTCTTCTTCTTTTCTTCATCTTCTTCTTCTTCTTTTTCTTCTTCTTCTTCTTCTTATTCTAGTTCTTCTTCTTTTTCTTCTTCTCCTTTTCTTCTTATTCTTATTCTTCTCCTTCTTCATCCTCTTCTTTGTCTTCTTCTTCTTCTCGTCTTCTTCTCCTTCTTCTTCTTCTTCTTCTTCTTCTTCTACTTCTTTTCTTCTTCTTCTTATTTTTCTTCTTATTTTGATTCTTCTTCCTCTCCTTCTTCTTCTTCTTCATCTTCAACTTCTTCTTCTCCTTCTCATTCTTCTTCTTCTTCTTCTTTCTCCTCGTCCTCCACCTCCTTTTATTCTTCTTTTTATTCTTTGTCTTCTTGGTCATCTTCTTCTTCTTCTTCTTGGCCATCGTCATCCACTACTTCTTCTTCTTCGTAGTCTTGGTCTTCTTCTTCTTCTTCTTCTTCTTTTGACTCTCCTTCTTCTTCTTCTTCTTCAACTTCTTTTTCTTCTTCTTCCTCCTTTACTTATTTTTGTTCTTATTAATTTTGCACTTTCTCTTCATGTTTTTCTTATTATTGTTGTTGTTGTTGTTGTTCTTCTTCTTCTTCTTCTACTACTTCTACTACAACTTCTTTGCCTTCTTCTTCTCCTTTTCCTTATAGTTATACATCTTCTTCTTCGTGTTTTTCAACTTCTTGTTGTTGTTATTAATATTATTATTGTTATCATTATTATTATTATTATAATTCTTCGTGTTCTTCTTCTTGTTCTTGTTCTTCTCCTTCTTCTTCTACTTCTTCTTTTTCTTCTTTTTCTTCTTCTTCTACTTCTTCATCGTCATCTTACACTCCATCTTCTTCTTTTTCTTATACTTCTTCAACTTGTTCTTGTTCTACTCCTTATTATTCTTCTTCTTCTACTTTTCTTGTTCTTTTTCTTCTTCTCCTTCTTCTACTTCATCTTCTTTTTAAACCTCTTCATCTTCTTAGTCTTCTTTTTCTTCTTCTTCTCCTTATCCTTCCTCTTCTTCTTCTTATTCTATAAACTTCTCCTTCTCCTTCTCCTTCTACTTCTACTTCTCTTACTTTCTTCCTGTTCCTCTTCCTCATCTTCTTCTTGCTCCTCTTCTTCTTCTTGCTCCTCTTCTTCTTCTTCATCATTTTCTTCTTCTTCTTAAACTTTTTCTTTTTCTTCTTGTCGTTATTCTTCCTTTAGAACTTCTGTTTCTCCTTCTTCTTCTTCTTCTTCTTCTACTTTTGCACCTTCTTATTCTTGTTGTTCTTCTTGTTCTTCTTCTTCTTAATCTTCATCCCCTTCTTCTACTTCTTCTTCTTCTTCTTCTTCTGCTTCTTCTTCTTATTTTAATTCTCTATTTTCTTCTTCTTCTTCGTCTTCTTCTTCTTCTTCATCTTTTACTTCTTCATCTTCTCCATCTTCTCCATCTTTTTCTTCTTCATCTTCTCCTTCTTCTTCTTCGTCGACTTCTGCTTCTTCTTCTTCTTCTTCTTCTTCTTCTGCTTATTTTTCTTCTTCTTCTTCTCCCTCTTCTTCTAATTCTTCTTCTTCTTCTTCTTCTTCTTCTTCTTCCACTTTTTTTCTTCTTCTGCTCCTTCTTCTTCTGCTTCTTCTACTTCTTCTTCTTGTTGATGCTCTTCTCCTTCCTATTCCTCTTCTTCTTCTTCTCCTCCTCCTCCTTCCTGTTCTTCCTTTTCTTTCACTTTTTCTTCTTCTTCTACTACTACTACTTCTTCTTTTTTGTTCTTCTTCTTCTTGTTATTCTTCTTCTTCTTATTGTTCTTTTTCTTCTTCTTTTTTTTCATCTTCTTGTTCTACTTCTTCTTCTTCTTGCTATTCTCCTTTTTTTCTTCTTCTTTCTCTCCTTCTTCTTCTACATCTTCCTCTTCTTTTTCTTCTTGTTCTTCTTCTTTTTATTATTTTTCTTCTTTTTCTTCTTGCACTTCTTTCACCTTTTCCTCTACCTCTTCTTCTTTTTGTTTTTCTTCTACTACTTTTCCTTATTCTTTAATTTCTCTTCTTCTTCTTCTACTCTTCATCATCATCATCTTCTTCTTCTTCTTATTCACCTTCTTCTTCTTCTTCTTCTTATTTTTATTCTTCTCCTTCTTCTTTATCGTATTTTCTTCCATTCTTCCTCATCTTCCGCTCATTGTTCTTCTTCTTCTTCTTCTCCTCCTCCTTTTTCTTCTTCTTCTTCCGCTTCTTCTTTTCTTTTCTTTCTCCTTCAACTTCTTCTTTTTCTTGTTCTTCTTATTGTACTTCTTGTTGTTATTCTTCCACTTCTACTTTTTCTTCTTGTTTATTTTTCTCTCCTTCTTCTACTTCTCTTTTTTCTTCCTCTTCTTCTTCTATTTCAAATCTTCATGTTCTTTTCCTTTTTCTTCTTCTTCTTCTACTTTTGGTTCTTCTTCTTCTTTTTCTTCTTCTTCCTCTACCACTTCTTCTTCTACTTCATGTACTTCTTCTTCTTCTGCTTCTTCTTCTTCCTTTTTCTTCCTCTTCTTCTTTTTCTTCTTCTTCTTCTTCTTTTACTTCTTCTTCCTCTTCTTTTTTCCTTCATCTTCTTCTTCTACTTTTTCTCCTTCTTCATCTTTTTCTCCTTCCTCTTAATCTACCTGTTCCTCATCACCATCTTCTTCTTTTTCTTCTCCTTCTTCTTCTTCTTATTCTTCTTCTTGTTCTCCTTCTCCTCTTCCACCTCCTCCTCCTCCTCCTCCTCCTCCTCCTCTCTTCTTCTCCTTCTCCTTCATCTTCTCCTCCTCCTTCTCCTTCTCCTTCTACATCTTCTCCTTCTTCTTCTTCTTCTCCTTCCTCTTCCTCTTCTTCTTCTTCTTCACCTTCTTCTTCTGCTTCTTCTTCTTCTCCTTCTTCTTCTTTTTATTCTTCTTCTCCTCCTCCTCCTCCTCCTTCTTGTTCGTCTTCTTCTTCTCCTTCTCCTTCATTTTCTCCTCCTCCTCCTACTTCTTCTCCTCCTTCTACTTCTTCTCCTTCCACTTTTTCTTCTTCTTCTTCTTGCTCCTCTTCTTCTCCACCTTCTTCTTCTTCCTCTTCTTCTTCTTCTTCTTCTTCTTCTGCTTCTTCTTCTTCTTTTTCTTCTTCTTCTTCTTCTTCTTCTTCTTCTTCTTCTTCTTCTTCTTCTTCTTCTTTTTCTTCTACATCCACTTCTTTTTCTTCTTTTTCCTCCACTTCTTTTTCTTCCTCTTCTTCTTCTTCTACTTCTTCTTCTTCTTTTTCATGTACTTCTTCATTTTCTTTTCCTCTACCACTTCTTGTTCTTGTTCTTCTTCTTCTATTACTATTACTACTTCTAATTCTTCTTCTTCTTCTTCATCCAACTCTTCTTCTTTATCGTCTTCATCTTCTTCTTCTTCTTCTTCTTTTTCTTCTTCTTCTTCTTCTAATACTACTACTACTACTTCTTCTTCTTTTTCTTGTTGTTGTTCTTCTTCTTCAACTTCATCACCTTCACCTTCATCTTCTTCATCATAACCATCTTCGTCTACTTCTTCTTCTTCTTCTTCTTCTTGATCTTGTTCATCTTCATCTTCTTCAACTTCTTCTTCCTCTTCTTCTTCTTCTTCTACCTCTTCTTCTTCTTCTTCTTCTTCTTACTCATCTTCTTCTTGTCCTTCTTCCTCATCTTCTTCTTCTTCTTCTTCTTCTTCTTCTTCTTCTTCTTCCTCTTCCTCTTCTTCTTCTCCTTCTTCCTCTTCTACTTCCTCTTCTTCTTTTTCTTCCTCTTCCACTTCCTCTTCTCCTTCCTCTTCCTCTTCCTCTTCCTCTTCTTCTTCCTCTTGTTCTTCTTTTTCTTCTTCTTCTCCTTCCTCTTCTTCTTCTTCTTCTTCTTCTTCTACCTCTTCCTCTTCCTCTTCTTCTACTACTTTTTCTTCTTCTTTTTCTTCATCTTCATCTTCTTCTTCTTCCTCTTCTTTTTCTTCATCTTCATCTTCTTCTTGTTCTTCTTCTTCTTGTTTTTCTTTGGCTTGCATTGTTATTTCCTCTATTTTCTTCTTCTTCTTCCTCTTCTTCTACTTCTTCTTTTCCTCCTACACCTCCTTCTCCTTTTATTCTTCTTCCTCTTCTTCTTGTTCTTCTTCTTCTTCTTCTTCCGCGTCTACCTACCTTTTCTTCTTCTTCTTCTTCCTCTTCTTCAACTTCTTCCTCCTTTTGCTCTTCTTCTTCTTCTTCTTCTTCTTCTTTTTCTTCTTCCTCCTGTTTTTCCTTGTCTTCTTTTTCTTCATCTTCTTCTACTGATTCATCTTCTTCCTCTTCTTCTTTCTCTTCTTTTTCATTTTCTTCTTCTTCTTCTTCATCTCGCTTTTCTTCTTCTTTTTTTTTCTTTTGCTTCTTCTTCTTCATCTTCTTCTTCTACTACTGCATCTTCAAATTCATCTTCTTCTTCTTCTTCTTCTTCTTCTTTTTATTCTCGTTCTTTCTCTTCTTCCTGCCATTCTTTCTTCTTCTCTATCCTATTCTTTGACTTCTTCCAACTTTTGCTCTCATTTTCTTCTTCTTCTTCTTCTTCTTCTTCTTTCTACTTCTTGTTCTTCATCTTCTCTTCTTCGTCTTCTTCATCCACTTCTTTTTCTTCTTCTTCTACTTTCTTCTTCTTCTTCTTCTTCTTCTTCTTCTTCTACTTCTTATTTTTCTTCCACTTCTTCTTTTTCTGCTACTTCTTCATTTATTTTTCTTCCATAACTTCTTCTTTTTCTTCTTCTTTTTTTTCTACTACTTTTTTCTTCTTCTTCTTCTACTAATACTACTACTTTTAATTATTCTTTTTTGCCTTTTTCTTCTTCTTCAACGTTCCCTTTATCTTCTTATTCTTCTTCTTCTTCTTCTTCTTGTATTATCTACTTCTTCTCATCATCATCTTCTTCTTCTACTTAAACTTCTTCTTCAGTTTCTCGTTCATCTTCTCGTTTTTTCTCTTCTTCTAATTCTTCTTTTTCTTCTTTTTCTTCTTCTACTTCCTCTTCTTGTTCTTCTTCTTTGTCTCCTACTTCTTCTTCTTCTTCTTCTTCTTCTTCTTTTTCATCTTTTTCATCATCATCTTATTCTTCTTCTTCTACTAACTCTTCTTCTCTTCTTCTTCTACTACTACTACTACTACTTCTTATAGTTCTTCTTCTTCTTCTTCGTCCTCCTCCGGCTCATACTTCTCTTCTTCGTTATCTTCTTCTTCTTCTTCCACTTCTTCTTCTCCTTATTCCTCCAATTCTTTTACTTAATTTTCTTCTTCCTATTCCTTTTCTTCCTCATATTTTTCTTCTTCTTCCTCTTCTTCCACCTCTTCCACCACCTCTTGTTCCTCTTGTTCTTCTTCTTCTTCTTCCACTAGTACTAATTATCTTCTACTTCTTCCTCTTCTTTCTTCTTCTTCATTATTTTCTTCTTCTTCTTCTTCTTCTACTTCTACTTCTTCTCCTTCTACTTCTTCTCATCCTTTTCTTCTTCTTCTTCTTCTACTACTACTTTATGCTCTTCTTGTTCTTCTTGTTTTTCTTCTTCTTCTTCTTCTTCTTCTTCGTCGTCGTCTTCTACTTCTTTTTCTTCTTCTTCTTCTTCTTGTCCTTCTTCTTGTTCTTCTACTTTCTCTTCTTCTTCATCTTCTTCTTTTTCTTCTTCTTCTGCTTCCACTTCTTTTTCCTCTTCTTCTTCATCTTCTTCTTCTACTTTTTCTTTTCTCCCTCCTCCTCTTCCTTGTGCTCCTCCAATTCTTCTTCCACTTCTTCATCATCATCTTCTTCTTCTTCTACTTTTTCTTCTTCATCTTTTTCTTCTTGTTCCACTTCTTCTTTGTCTTCTTCCTTCTTCTTCTTCTTTTTCATCTACTTCTTCTTCTTCTTCTTGTTCCTCCTCTTCTTTTTCTCCTTCTTCTTGTTGTTGTTCTCCTTCTTCTTCTTTTTGTAGTTCTTCTAATCTTTCTTCATCATCATCATCATCTTCTTCTTCCTCCTCTTCTTCTTAGTCTTGTTCTTCTTCCTCTTCTTCTACTTCTACTTTTTCTTCTTCTGCTATCCTCTTAACCTTCTTCTTTTTCTTCTTAAATGTTTTCCACTTCTTCATCTTTTCTTCCTCTTTGACTTCATCTTCTTCTTTTTCTTCTCCACCTTCTTCTTCTTCTTCTTCCTGATCTTCTACTTCTTCTTCTTCTTCTACATTTTCTTCTTCATCTATTTCTTTTTCTTCTTCTTCTACTTCCTCTTCTTCTTCTTGTTCTTCTTCTTCTTCTTCGTCCTCTTCTTCCTAGTCTTTTTCTTCTTCTACCTTTAGTTCTCCTTTTTCTTCTTCTTCTCCTTATCCTCCTCCTCCTCCACCTCTTCCTCCTCTACATCTTCTTCTTCTTTTTCTTCCATCTTTTTTACTTCTTCATCTTTTTCTTCCTCTACGACTTCTTCATGTTTTTCTTCTCCAGTTTCATCTTCTTCTTCTTGATCTTCTTCTTCTTCTTCTTCCACTTCTTCTTCTTCCTCTTCTTCTTCTTCTTCTTCCTCTTCCTCTTCTTCTCCTACTATTATATCTTGAAATTCTTCTTCTACTTCTCTTTCTACTTCTTTTTCCTCCTCTTCTTCTTTGTCTTCTTCTTCGTCTTCTTTTACTAATTCATCTCCTTCCTTCTCTTCTTCTTATTCTTCATTTTCTTTTTATTCTTCTTCTTCTTCTTCTTCTTCTTCTTCTTCTTCTTCTTCTTCTTCCTCTTCTTCTTCGTCTTCTTCTGCTTCATCTTCTTCTTCTTCTTTTACTTCTTCTACATCACATTCTTCTTCTTCTTCATCA
>JAIUJO010001945.1:47500-50000 GCA_023846275.1 Vanilla planifolia
ACTTCTTATAGTTCTTCTTCTTCTTCTTTGGCTTCTTTTCTTCTTCGTCCTCCTCCACCTCCTACTCCTCTTCTTCATTGTCTTCTTCTTCTTTTTCCACTTCTTCTTCCTCTTCTTCTTCTCCTTCTTCCTCCTCTTCTTTTACTTAATTTTCCTCTTCCTATTCCTCTTCTTTTTCAAATTCTTCTTCTTCTTCCTCTTCTTCCTCCTCTTCCACCTCCTCTTCTTCCTCTTCTTCTTTTTCTTCTTCTTCATCTACTTATCTTCTACATCTTCTTCTTCTTCTTCTTCTTCTTCTTCTTCATCTTCTTCTTCTTCTTCTTCCTCTTCTTCTTCCTCTTCTTCTTTGTCTTCTTCTACTTTTTCATTATCTTATTCTTCTTCTTCTTCTCTTTCTACTTCTTCTTCCCCTTCTTCTTCTTCTTCTTGTTTTTCTACTTCTTCTCCTACTTCTTCTCATTATTTTCTTCTTCTTCTACTTCTACTTCTACATTTTGCTCTTCTTGTTGTTCTTTTTCTTCTTCTTCTTCTTCTTCTTCTTCTTCTTCATCAACTTCGACTTCTTTTTTTTTCTTCTTCTTCTTCTTCTTTTACTTTCTCTTCTTTTTCTTCTTCTACTTCCTCTTCTTCGTCTTCTTCTGCTTCCACTTCATTTTCCTCTTCTTCTTCTTCTTCTTCTTCTTTTCTACTTTTTCTTTTCCACCTCCTCCTCCTCCAATTCTTCTTCCTCTTCATCATCATCATCTTCTTCTTTTACTTTTTTTTCTTCATATTTTTCTTCTTCTTCCACTTCTTCTTTGTCTGCTTCCTCTTTCTTCTTCTTCTTCTTCTTCTACTTCTTCTTCTTCTTCATTTGCTTCTTCTTCTTCTTCTTCCTCCTCTTATTTTTCTTCTTCTTCTTCTTCTTCAATTTTTTCTACTTCATCTTTTTCTTCCTCTTCTACTTCTTCATCTTTTTCTTCTCCACCTTCTTCTTCTTCTTCTTCTTCTTCCTGATCTTCTTATTCTTCTTCTTCTTCTTCTTCTATTTCTTTTTCTTCTTCTTCTTCTTCTTCTTCATGTCCTTCTTCTTCTTCTTTTACTTCCTCTTTTTCTTCTTTTTCTTCTTCTTCTTCTTCTTTTGCTTCCACTTCTTTTTCCTCTACTTCTTCTTCTTCTTCCTCTTCTTCCAAGCCTTCTTCTTCTTCTTCTACTTCTACTTCTTCTTTTTCTTCTTCTTCTCCCTGTCCTCCTCCTCCACCTCTTCCTCCTCTACTTCTTCTTCTTCTTTTTCAATTTTTTCTACTTCTTTAACTTTTTCTTCCACTTCGACTTCTTCATCTTTTTCTTCCTCTTCTTCTTCTTCTTCCTCCTCCTCTTCTTCTTAAGCTATTATTTCCTCAAATTCTTCTTGTACTTCTTTTTCCTCCTCTTCTTCTATGTCTTCATCTTCTTCCTCTTTTTCTACTAATTCATCACCTTCCTCTTCTTCTTCTTGTTCTTCATTTTCTTTTTGTTCTTCTTCTTCCTCTTCTTCCTCTTCTTCTTCTTCTTCTTTTACTTCTTCTTTTTCTTGACCTTCTTCTTCTTCTTCTTCTTCTTCTAACTCTTCTACTTCTTCTACTTCTTCTTCTTCTTCTTCTTCCTCCTCCTCGCCTTCTTTGTAGTCTTCTTCTTCTTCTTTCTTTTCTTATTCTGTTCTTCTTTTCTATCTTCCTCCTCTTTTGTTACTTAATTTTCTTCTTCCTCTTTCTTTTCTTCTTCTTCTACTTCTTTTCCTGCCTCCTCTTCCTCATCTTCTTTTTCTTCTCCCTCCTCTTCTTCTTTTACTTCGTCTTCTTCTTTGTCTTCCCCCAATTCTTTATTCCACTTCTACTTCTTTTTCTTCTTCTACATATTCCTCTACTTCTCCTCTTCTTCTTCTTCTCCTTCTTTTTCGTCTTCTTCTTATTCTTCTTCTTCTTATTCTTTTTGTTCTTCTACTTTATCTTCTTCAACTAATTCATCATCATCTCATCTTCTTCTTTTTCTTCTTTTTCTTCTTGTTCTACTACTACTACTACTATTACTACTAACATCTTCTTCTTCTTCTTCTTCTTCTACATATTCATCATCTTCTTCTTCTTATTCTTCTTCCTCTTCTTCCTCATCTTCTTCGTTCTCATGTTCCTCTTCTTCTTCTTCTTCTTCTTATTTCTCTTCTTCTTCTTCTTCTTTCTCTTATTCCTCTTCTACTTCCTCTTCTTTTTCCTCTTCTCTTCTTCTACTTTCGCCTCTTCTTCTTCTTCTTCCTCTTCTTCTTCTTTATCTTCATCTTCTACTTCTTCTTCTCTTATTATTCTTCTCTCCTTCTTCTTCTTCTTCTTCTTCTTCTTCTTCTTTTTCATCTTCTTCTTCATCTTCTTCTTCTTCTTCTTCTCTTCTTCTTCTTCTACCTCTTCTTCTTTGCCTTCTTCTTTGCGTTCTTCGTTGTCTTCTTCTTCGTCGTCTTCTTCTTCTTGTTCTTCTTCTTCTACTTCTT
>JAIUJO010001945.1:75000-80000 GCA_023846275.1 Vanilla planifolia
TGAACATCTCCTTCTTCTTCTTCTTCAACTTCTTCTTCTTCTTCTTCTTCTCCTACTTCCACTACTTTTTCTTCTTCTTCTTCCCCTTCTTCTTCTTCTTCTCTTCTTCCTCTCTTTCTCTTCTTTTCTTTTAATTCTTTTTATTCTTCTTCTTCTTCTTTTTTTGTTTTTTCTTCTTTTCTTCTTCTTCTTCATCATCTTCATCCTCATCCTCTTATTCTTCTTTCTCTTCTTAATCTTCTCTACTTCTTCTACTTCTTCTTCTTCTATTCTCTTCTTCTACTCATTCCTCTTTTTTTACTACTTCTTCTTCAGTTTCTTCTTCTTCATCTCCTTGTCCTACTTAATCTTCTTCTTCTCCAACTTCTTCTTCTTCTTCTTCTTCATTTTATTCTTCTTCTTCTCCTTCATCTTCTTCTTTTCATCTTCTTCTTCTTCTTCTTCTTTGTTTTCATCTTCTTCTTCTTCTTCTTATTTTTGTTTCTCTTCTTTTTATTCTTCTTCTTCATCTTCTTCATGTAATTCTTCTTCTTCTTCTTCTTCTTCTTCATCTTCTTCATCTTCTTCATCCTCTTCTTCCTTTTTCTCTTTTATTCTTTGACTTCATCTTCTTCCTCTTCGTCTACTTCTTCTTCATCTACTACTACTTTTATTTCTTCTTTTTCTTCCTCTACTTCTTCTTCTTCTTCTTCTTCTTCTTCTTCTTTTTTTAATTCATCTTCTTCCTCTTTTTGTACTTCTTCTTCTTCTCCTTCTTCTTTTTCTTCTACTTTTTCTCCTTCTTATTCCTCATGTTCTTCTTCTTCTTCTTCTTCTACTACTTTTTCTTCTTCCTCTTCTTCTTCTACTTCTACTTCTTCTTCCTCTTCTTTTACTTCTTCTTCTTCTTCTTCTTCTACTACTTCTTCTTCTTCTTATTCTTCTTCTTCTTCTTCTTCTTTATCTTCTTGTTCTTCTTTTTTTCCTTGTTTAGCTTAGTCTTATTCTCCTTCTTCTTCTTCTTCTTCTACTCCTTCTAATTCATCATCATCATCATCTTCTTCTTCTTCCTCTTCTTCTTTTACTTCCACTTCTTCCTCTTCTTCTTCGACTTCTTGGTCTTCTTCTTCCTCTTCTTCTATATCTTCTTCTTCCTCCTCTTTTGCTTATGCTTCTCCTTCTTCTAATTCTTCTTTTTCTTCTTCTTCTTTCTTCTTCTTCCTCTCTCACTTCTACTTCTTCTTCTTCTTCTCCTTCTAGTTTTTCTTCTTCTTATTCTTCTTCTTCTCTTTTTCTTCAAGTTTTTCTTCTTCTTTATATTCTTCTTCCTCTTCATCATCTTCTATTCTGCTTCTTTTTCTTCCTATTTGTCCTCTTCTTCTTCTTCTTCTTCTTCTTCTTCTTTTTCTTCCTTTTCTTCTTCCACCTCTTCCTCTTCTTCATCTTCTCATTTTTCTATTTCTTCTTCTTCTTCTTTTTCTTTTTCTTCTTCTACTTCATCTTCTTCTTCTTATTCTTCTTCATTTCTTCTGCATCTTCATAATACATCCTCTTCTTCTTATTCATCTTCCTCTTCTTCCTCCTCTTCTTCTTCTTCTCCTTCTTCTTCTACTCCTTCTTCTTCTTCTTCTTCTTCTTCTCCTTCTTTATCTTCTACTTCTTCTTTACTTCTTGTTCTACTTCTTTTTTTTTTCTTCTTTTTCTTCTTGTTCTTCTTTTTCTTCTTATTTTTTTTCTTCTTCTCCATCTTCTTCTTCTTCTTCTTCTTCCTCATCATCGTCCTCTTCTTCTTTTTCTTCTACTTCTTCCTCTCCTTCCGATTCTTCTTCTTCTTTCTCTTCTTCTTCCTCCTCTTTTGCTTATGCTTCTCCTTATTCTGATTCTTCTTCTTCTTCTTCTTCTTGTTTTTCTTTGTCTTCTTCTTCTTCTTCCACATCCTCTTCTTCTTCATCTTCTCATTCTCCTACATCTACTTCTTCTTCTTCTTCCACTACAATTTCTTCTTCTTGTTCATTTTCATCTAAATCTTCACAATACATGCCTCTTCTGCTTTTTCTCTTCTTTTTCTTCCTCTTCTTCTTCCTCATCTTTCGTTGTCTTCATCTTGTCCTTCCTCTTCTTCTACTACATGTTCTTCTTCATCTTCTTCCTCATCTTCTTCTCCTAATTTGTCTTCTTCTTCAACTTTTTCTTCTTCCTCAACATTTCTTCTTCTTCATATTCCTCTTCATCTTCTTCTTTTTCTTCTTTTCTTCTCCTTCCTCTTCTTTTGCTTCTTCTTCTTCTTGTTCTGCTGCTTCTCCTTTTCTTCTTATTTTTTCCTCTTCTTTATCATCTTCTTCTTTTTATTCTTCTTCTCTTCTTCATCTTCTATTCTACTTCTTTTTCTTCCTCTTTGTCCTCTTCTTCTTCTTCTTCTTCTTCTTCTTCTTCTTTGTCTTCCTTTTCTTCTTCCACCTCTTCCTCTTCTTCATCTTCTCATTTTTCTACTTCTTCTTCTTCTTCTTCTTCTACTTCATCTTCTTCTTCTTATTCTTCTTCATTTTCTTCTACATCTTCATAATACATTCCTCTTCTTCTTATTCATCTTCTTCTTCTTCTTCTCCTTCTTCTTCTGCTCCTTCTTCTTCTTCTTCTTCTTCTTCTCCTTCTTTATCTTCTACTTCTTCTTTTACTTCTGTTCTACTTCTTTTGTTCTTCTTCTTCTTGCTCTTCTTCTTCTTGTTCTTCTTGTTCTTGTTCTTCTTCTTCTTTTTCTTCTTATTCTTCTTATTTTCCTTCATCTTTTTCTTCTTCTCCATCTTCTTATTCTTCTTCTTCTTCTTCCTCATCATCATCCCCTTCTTCTTTTACTTCTACTTCTTCTTCTTCTTCCGATTCTTCTTCTTCTTTCTCTTCTTCTATATCCTCTTCTTCCTCCTCTTTTGCTTATGCTTCTCCTTATTCTAATTCTTCTTCTTCTTCTTCCACATTTTCTTCTTCTTCATCTTCTCATTCTCCTATATCTACTTCTTCTTCTTGTTCATTTTCTTCTAAATCTTCACAATACATGCCTCTTCTGCTTTTTTCTCTTCTTTTTCTTCCTCTTCTTCTTCCTCATCTTTCTTTGTCTTCATCTTGCCCTTCCTCTTCTTCTTCTACTTGTTCTTCTTCATCTTCTTCCTCATCTTCTTCTCCTAATGTGTCTTCTTATTCAACTTTTTCTTCTTCCTCAACATTTTCTTCTTCTTCTTCATATTCTTCTTCATCTTCTTCTTTTTCTTATTGTTTTCTTCTTCCTCTTCTTCTTTTGCTTCTTCTTCTTCTTCTTCTACTGCTTGTCATTTTCTTCTTCTTTTTTCCTCTTCTTTATCATCTTCTTCTTCTTCTTCTTTTTCATCTGCTTTTCTTCTTCTTCTTCTTCTTCTTCTTCTTCTTCTTCTTCTAATTCATCTTTTTCTTCTTCTTCGTCTTCTTCTTCTTCTTCCTCTTCTCCTTCTTTGCCTTCTTCTTCTTCCACTTCTTTTCTTTGTCCTCCTTCCTCTTCTTCTTCTTCTTCTTCGTCTTCATCCCCATCTTCCACTTTTTCATCTTGTTCTTCTTCTTCTTCTTCTACTTCTTCTTTTGTTCCTCTTCTTTTACTTCTTCTTCTTCTTTTTCTTCTTCTTCTTTCGCTACTTCTTCCACTTCTTATTCATTGCCTTCTTCTTCTTTGCCTTCTTCTTCTTCTTCTTATTCGTCTTTTTCTTCTTCAACTTTTTCATTTTCTTAATCTTCCTCTTCTTCTTCTTCTTCTTCATTTTTATCTTCTTTTTCTTTATCTTCTTCTTTTTCTTCTTCTTCTTCTTCTTCTTCTTCTTCTATTTCTTCTTCTTCTTCTTCTCCTTCTTCTTCTTCATCTTCTTCTACTTCCACTACTTCTTCCTCTTCTTCCTCTTCTTCTTCTTCTTCTTCTTCATCTTCTTATAATTCTTATTCTTCTTATTCCTCTTCCTTTTCTTCTTCTTCTTTCTTTTTCCACATCTTCTTTTTATTCTTCTACTTCTACTTCTTCTTCTTCTACTACTTCTGCTTTTTCTTTTTCTTATTCTTCTGTTGATTCTTTTGCCTCTGCTTCTTCTTCTTCTTTTTCTTTTTTTTGTTCTTCATCTCCTGCTTCTTCTTCATCTTCATCTTCTTGTTCTTCTTCTACTGCATCTTATTCTTCCTCATCTTCTACTTCTTCTTCTTCTTCTTCTACTTCTTCTTCTTCTTCTTCTTCTTCTTCTGCTTGTTGATGTTCTTCTTCTTCTTCTTCTTCTTCTTCTTTTTCTTCTTCTTCTTCTACTTCTTCTTCTTCTTTTTCTTCATCTTCATCTTCTTCTTCTACCTTTTCGTCTTCTTTTTCTTCTTCTTCATCTTCCTCCACTACTATTACTTCTTCTTCTTCATTTTCTTCTTCTTCTTCATCTTCTTCTTTATGTTCTCCTTCCCCTTCTTCTTCTTCTTATTCTACTAATTCTTTTTCTTCATTTTCTTGGTCTTCTTCCCCTTCTTCTTCTTCTACTTCTTCTTCATTTTCTTCTTATTCTTCTTCTTCTACTATTACTACTACTATTACTTCTTCTTTTTCTCCTTCTTTCTCTTCTTCTTCTTCTTCTTCAACTTCTTCTTCATCTTTATCTTCTTCTTCTAATTCTTTTCCTTCTTCTTGTTCTTCTACTACTACTACTACTACTACTTATTCTACTTTTTTCTTCTTCTTCTTGTTTTTTTACTTCTTCTCCTTCTTCTTCTTCATCTTCCTCATCTTTTTCTTTTTCTTCTTCTATTTATTCTTCATCTACTTTTTCTTCCTTTAAATTTTTCTCTTCTTCTTCTTCTGGTTCTTCGTCTTCTTCTTCTTCAACTTCTTCTTTCTCTTCTTCTTCTTCTTCTCCTTTTTATTTTACTTCTTATTCTTCTTCATCTTCTTCTTCATCCACTACTTCTTCTTCTTCTTCTTTTCTTCTTCTTCTTCTTTGTGCTCCTATTCCTCTTTCTTTTCTTCTTCTTTTTCTTCT
>JAIUJO010001945.1:82500-87500 GCA_023846275.1 Vanilla planifolia
CCTCTTCATCTATATCTTCTTCTTCCTTCTCCTTTGCTTATGCTTCTCCTTCTTCTAATTCTTCTTTTTCTTCTTCTTCTTCTTCTTCTTCTTCCTCTCTCACTTCTACTTCTTCTTCTTCTCCTTCTACTTTTTCTTCTTCTTATTCTTCTTCTTCTTCTTTTTCTTCAAGTTTTTCTTCTTCTTTTTATTCTTCTTCATCTTTTATTCTGCTTCTTTTTCTTCCTCTTCGTCCTCTTCTTCTTCTTCTTCTTCTTCTTCTTTGTCTTCCTTTTCTTCTTCCACCACTTCCTCTTCTTCATCTTCTCATTTTTCTAGTTCTTCTTCTTCTTCTTCTACTTCATCTTCTTCTTCTTATTCTTCATCATTTTCTTCTACATCTTCATAATACATTCCTCTTCTTCTTATTCATCTTCTTCTTCCTCCTTTTCTTCTTCTTCTTCTCCTTCTTCTTCTACTCCTTCTTCTTCTTCTTCTTCTTCTTCTTCTCCTTCTTTATCTTCTACTTCTTCTTTTACTTATTGTTCTACTTCTTTTTTTTCTTCTTCTTCTTGCTCTTCTTCTTCTTGTTCTTCTTGTTCTTCTTCTTCTTCTTCTTTTTCTTCTTATTCTTCTTATTTTCCTTCATCTTTTTCTTCTTCTCGATCTTCTTCCTCTTCCTCTTCTTCCTCATCATCATCCTCTTCTTCTTTTTCTCCTACTACTTCCTCTTCTTCCGGTTCTTCTTCTTCTTTCTCTTCTTCTATATCTTCTTCTTCCTCCTCTTTTGCTTATGCTTCTCCTTATTCTAATTCTTCTTCTTCTTCTTCCTCTTCTTCTTCTTCTTTGTCTTCTTCTTTGTCTTCTTCTTCATCTTCTCATTCTCCTACATCTACTTCTTCTTCTTCTTCCACTACAACTTCTTCTTGTTCATTTTCTTCTAAATCTTCACAATACATGCCTCTTCTGCTTTTTTCTCTTCTTTTTCTTCCTCTTCTTCTTCCTCATCTTTCGTTGTCTTCATCTTGTCCTTCCTCTTCTTCTACTACTTGTTCTTCTTCATGTTCTTCCTTATCTTCTTCTCCTAATTTGTCTTCTTCTTCAACTTTTTCTTCTTCCTCAACATTTTCTTCTTCTTCTTCATATTCCTCTTCATCTTCTTCTTTTTCTTCTTTTTTTCTTCTTCCTCTTCTTCTGCTTCTTATTCTTCTTTTTTCCTCTTCTTTATCATCATCTTCTGCTTCTTCTTTTTCTTCTGCTTTTCTTCTTCTTCTTGTTCTTCTTCTTCTTCTTCTTCTTCGTCTTCTAATTCATCTTTTTCTTCTTCTTTTTCTTCTTCTTCTTCTTCCTCTTCTCCTTCTTTGCCTTCTACTTCTTCCACTTCTTTTCTTTGTCCTCCTTCCTCTTCTTCTTCTTCTTCGTCTTCATCCCCATCTTCCACTTTTTCATCTTGTTCTTCTTCTTCTTCTATTTCTTCTTTTTTTCCTCTTCTTTTACTTCTTCTTCTTCTTTTTTTACTTCTTCTTTCGCTACTTCTTCCACTTCTTATTCATTGTCTTCTTCTTCTTTGCCTTCTTCTCCTTCTTATTCTTCTTCTTCTTCTTATTCGTCTTTTTCTTCTTCAACTTTTTCATTTTCTTAATCTTCCTCTTCTTCTTCTTCTTCTTCTTCTTCATTTTTATCTTCTTCTTTTTCTTCTTCTTCTTCTTCTTCTTCTTCTTCTATTTCTTCTTCTTCTTCTTGTCCTTCTTCTTCTTCATCTTCTTCTACTTCCACTACTTCTTCCTCTTCTTCCTCTCCTTCTTCTTCTTCTTCTTCATCTTCTTCTAATTCTTATTCTTCTTATTCCTCTTCCTTTTCTTCTTCTTCCAAATCTTCTTTTTCTTCTTCTACTTATACTTCTTCTTCTTCTACTACTACTTTTTCTTCTTCTTATTCTTCCACTAGTTCTTTTGCCTCTGCTTCTTCTTCTTCTTTTTCTTTTTTTTTGTTCTTCATCTCCTTCTTCTTCTTCATCTTCATCTTCTTGTTCTTCTTCTTCTGCATCTTATTCTTCCTCTTCTTCTACTTCTTCATCTTCTTGTTCTTCTTCTTCTGCTTCTTATACTTCTTCTTCTTCTTCTTCTTCTTCTTCTTCATCTTCTTCTTCTTCTTTTTCTTCTTCTTCTACTTCTTATTCTTCTTTTTCTTCTTCTTCATCTTCTTCTTCTACCATTTCATCTTCTTTTTCTTCTTCTTCATCTTCTTCCACTACTATTACTTCTTCTTCTTCTTCATTTTCTTCTTCTTCTTCTTCTTTATGTTCTCATTCCCCTTCTTCTTCTTCTTTTTCTTATAATTCTTCTTCTTCATTTTCTTGGTCTTCTTCCCCTTCTTCTTCTTCTACTTCTTCTTCTTCATTTTCTTCTTATTCTTCTTCTTCTACTACTACTACTACTACTATCATTTCTTCTTTTTCTCCTTCTTCTTCTTCTTCTTTTAATTCTTTTTCTTCTTCTTGTTCTCTACTACTACTACAACTACTTCTTATTCTACTTTTTTATTCTTCTTGTTTTTTACTTCTTCTTCTCCTTCTTTTTCTTCTTTTTCCTCATCTTTTTCTTCTTTTTCTTCTTCTTCTTCTTCTATTTATTCTTCATCTTCTTTTTCTTCTTTTTCATTTTTTCTCTTCTTCTTCTTCTGGTTCTTTATCTTCTTCTTCTTCAACTTCTTCTTTCTCTTCTTCTTCTTCTTGTTCTTCTCCTTCTTTTTATTTTGCTTCTTCTTCTTCTTCATCTTTTTCTTCTTCCTCTCCACCTCCTTCTTCTTCATCTTCTTCTTATTCTTCTTTTCTTCTTCCTCTTCTTTGTGCTCCTATTCCTCTTTCTTTTCTTGTTCTTGTTCTTCTTCTTCTTTTTTCCTCTTCTTCTTCTTCTACCTTTGCTATTAACGATACATCTTATTCTTCTTCTACTTCTTCACGTACTTCTTCTTCTTCTTCTTCATCTTCTCCTTTTCTTCTTCTTCTTCTTCTTCTTCTTCTTCTTCTTCCTCTTCTTCTTCTTCTTCCACTAGTACTTCTTCTTCTTCTTCTTCTTTTTCTTCTCCTTTTCTTTTTCTTCTTCTTCTTCTTCTTCTTCTTCTTCCTCCTCTTCTTTCTCTTCTATTTCTTCTCCTTCTTCTTCTTCCTACCATTTCTTCTTCTTCTTCTTCTTCTTCTTCTTCTTCATCCTCTTCATCTTCTTCTTATTTTTCCACTTCTTCTTCTTCTTATTTTTCTTCTTCTTCTTCTTCTTCTTCCTCCTCCTCCTCTTCTTCTCCTTCTTCTTCCTCTTCTTCTTGTTCTTCTCCATGTTCTTCTTCTTCTTCTTCTTCTTCTCCTTCTTATTCTTCTTCTACTTCTTCTCCTTCTGCTTCTCCTACTTCTTCTTCTTCTTCTTCTTCTTCTTCTTCTTCTTCTCCTTCTTCATCTCCTTCTTCTTCGTCTTCTTCTTCTTCTACTTCTCTTTCTTCTTCTTCTTCTTCTTCTTCTACTTCTTCTTTTACTTCTTCTAGTTCTTATTCTTCTACTTCTTCTTCTTTTTCTTTTTTCTTTTTCATCTCCTTTTTCTTCTTCATCATCATTGTCATCATCTTCTTCTTATTCTTCTTCTTCTTCTTCTTCTTTTTCTTTCTCTTCTTCTTCTTCTTTCACTTCTTTTTCTTCTTCTTCCTCTACTTCTTCTTCTTCTTCTTATTCTTCTTCTTATTCCTCTCCCTTTTCTTCTTCTATTCTTCTACATCTTCTTTTTCTTAATCTGCTTCTTCTTTTTCTCTTTCTTCTTTTACTTCTACTTCTTCTACTTCTTATTCTTCTTCTGCTTCTTCTTGTTGTACTTCTTCTTTTTCTTTTTTCTTCTTCATCTTCTTCTTCTGCTTCGTCTTCTTCTTTCTCTTCTTCTACTTCTTCTTCTTCTTCTTCCTCTTCTTCTTCTACATCTTCTTCTTCTTCTTCTTCTTCTCCTTCTTCTTCTTTTAGTTCTTCTTCTTTTTCTTCCTCTTCATCTTCTACTTTTGCTTCTAAGTCTTCTTTTACTTCTTCTTCTTCTATTACTACTACTTCATCTTCTTCATCTTCTTCTTCATTCCTTTCTTCTTCTTCTTCTTTATTTTCTTATTCTTCTTCTTCTTGTTGTTGCTGTTGTTCTTATTCTACTTCTTGTTCTTCTTCTTCTTCTTCTTCTTCTTTGACTTCTTAATCTTATTCTTTTTCTTCTTCTTCTTCTTCTTATTCTTTTTCTTCTTCTTCTTCTTCATCATCTACTACTACTACTACTACTACTATGACTACTTCTTCATCATGATCTTCTTTTTCTTGTTCTTATTCTTTTTTTTGTTCTTCTAATTCTTCTTCATCTTCTTCTTCTTCTTCTTCTTCTTCTAGTACTACTACGACTTCTACTTATTCTATTTCTTCTTCTTCATTTCCTTTACCTTCATCTTCTTCTTCTTCTTCTTCTTCTTCTTCTATTTATTCTTCATCTTCTTTTTTTCTTCTTCTTCTACTTCTTCTTTTTCTTCTTTATCTTCTTCTTCCTCTTCACCTTCAACTTGTTTCTCTTCATCATCATCATCTTCTTCTTCTTCTTCTTCTTCTACTTCCTCTTATTTTTCTTCTTCCACTACTACTTCTTCTTCTTTTTCTCCTTCTTATTATTCTTCTTCTTTGTCCTCCTCTTCTTCTTTCTCTTTTTTTTCTTCCTCTTCTTCTTCTACTTCTACTTCTTCCCTCTTCTTCTACAACTTCTTCTTCTTCTTCTCTTCTTCTTCTTTTTCTTCTTTCACTACTACAACTACATCTTGTTCTTCTCCTTCTTCTTCTTATTCTTCTCTTTCTACCACTTCTTCTTATTCTTCTCTTTCTACCACTTCTTCTTCTTCTTCGTCTTCTTCTTCTTCTTCTTCTTCTTCTTCTTCTTCTTCTTGTCCTTCTAGTTCTTCTTCATCTTCTTCTTCTTCTACCAGTTCTTCTTCTTCATCTTCTTCTTCTTCTACTAATACTT
>JAIUJO010001945.1:97500-105000 GCA_023846275.1 Vanilla planifolia
TTCATCATTTTCTTCCACTTGTTCTTCATCATCTTCTTCTTCATCATCATCATCATCATCATCTTCTTCTTCTTCTTCTTCTTCTACATCTTCTTCTTCTTCTTATTCCTCTACCTTTTCTTCTTCTTAATCTTCTACATCTTCTTGTCCTTCTTCTTCTACTTCTTCTTCTTCTTGCTCTTCTGCTACTTCTTCTTTTCCCTCTTCTTCTTCTTCTTCTTCTTCTTCTTCTTGTTCTTCTTCTTCTACTTCTTCAGCTCCTTGTTCTTCTACTTCTTCCTCTTCTTCCTCTTCCTCTTCTTCTTCTTCTTCTTCTTCTTCTTCTTCCTCCTCCTCCTCCTCTTCCTTCTCTTCATCCTCTTCTTCTCCTTCTTCCACTTCTTTCTCTTCTTCTTCATCTCCTTCCTCCTCTTCCTCTTCTTCTTCTTCTCTTCCTCCTCTTCCTCTTCTTCGTCTTCTTCTTCCTCTTCTTCTTCTTCTTCTTCTTCTTCTTCATCTTTTTCTTCCTTTTCTTCCTCTTCTTCATCTTCTTGTTCTTACTCTTCTTCCACTTCTTCATCTTTCTCTTCTTCTTATTGTTGTTCTCCTTTTCCTCCTCTCCTCTTGTTCTTCTTCTTCTTCCCCTTCCTCTTCTTCTTCTTCTTCATCATCTTCGTCTTCTTCTTCTTCTTCTTCTTCTTCTTCCTTTTCTTCTTCTTCTTCTTCCTCTTCTTCTTCTTCTTCTTCTTCTTCTTCTTCTTCTTCTTCTTCTTCTTCGTCGTCTTCTTCTTCTACTTCTTCTTCTTCCTCTTCTTCTTCTTCTTCTTCTTCTGCTACTTCTTCTTCCTCTTCTTCTTCTTCTTCTTTCTCTTCCTCTTCTTCTTCTTCTTCTTCCTCTTCCTCTTCTTCTTCTTCCTCTTCGTCTTCCTCTTCTTCTTCTTCCTCTTCTTCCTCTTCTTCTTCCTCCTCTTCTTCTTCTTCTCTCTTCTTCTTCTTCTTCTTCTTCTTCTTCTTCTTCTCCTTCTTCTTGTTCTACTTCTTTTCTTCATTTTATTTCTTCTTTTTCTTCCTCCACTTCTTCTTTTTCCTCTTCTTCTTTTTCTTCTCCTACATTTTCTTCTTCTTTTACTTGTTCTTCTTATATTTCTTCTACTTCTTCTTCTTCTTGTTCTTCTTCTTCTTCTTCTTCTTCTATATCTACCTATTCTTCTTCTTCTTCCTCTTCTTCACCTCCTCCATCTCCTTCTTAATCTTTTTTTCTTCATCTTTGCCTTCTTCTTCTTCTTCTTTTCCTTCTACTTTTTCTCTTCTTCTTCTACTTCTTCTACCTTTTCTTCTTCTTCTTCTTCTTCTTGTTCTACTTTTTCTTCTTCTTCTTTTTCTCCTCCCCTCCTCCTGATCCTGCTCCTATTTCTCCATCACCTTCTTCTTCTTCCTCTTATACTTCTTCTTCTTCTTCTTCTTATTCTTCTTCTTCTTTTTCTTCATCTAGCTCTTCTTCTTTTTCTTGCACTTCTTCTTTTTGTTCTTCTTCTTCTTCTTTTTCTTCTTATTCTTACTCTTATTCTTCAAGTACTACTACTACTACTTCTTCTTCTTCCTCTGCTTCTTCTTCTTTTTCTTCTAATTTTTTTCTTGTACATCTTTTTCTTCTCCTTTTTTTTCTTCTTCTTCTGTTTCTTCTTCACCTTCTTCTACTTCTACTACTTTTTCTTCTTCTCCTCCTTCTTTAGCTTCTTCTTCTTCCTCCTTACCTACTTCTTTTTCTTGTTCTACTTTTTTTTTCTACTTCATCTTCTTCTACTTCTTCTTCTTCTTAATCTTTTTCTTCATCTACTTTCCTTTTGTGTTCTTCTTCAACTACAACTACTTCTTCTTCTTCTTCTTCTTTTTCTTCTTCTTCTTCTTCTTCATCTTCTTCTGCTTCTTCTTTTCCTTCTAATTCTTCATCTTATGCATCTTCTTCTTTCTCTTCTTCTTCTTCTCTTGTTTTTCTTCTTCTTTTGTTTCTTTTTTTCTTCTTCCTCTTCTTCTTCGTTTTCTTTTTCTTCTCCTTCTTATCCTCCTTCTCCTCCATCTACTTCAACTACTTCTTGTTCTTCATTCTCTTCTAATTCTTATTCTCTTCTTAATTATGATCATCATCATATCTTCTTCTTTTTCCTTATTCTTTTTCTTCTGCTTCTTCTTCTTGTTCTTGTTCTTCTTCTTCTTCTTCTCCCTTTTCTCCTCCTCTATCTACTTCTTCTCTTCTACTACTACTTCTTCTACTTCTTCTTCTTCTTATTCTCCTTCGCCTTCTTCCTCTTCTTCTACTTCTTATTTTTCTTCTTCTTCTATTTTTCTAAATCTTCTTCTTCTTCTTCTACTTCTTCTTCTTCTTCTTCCTTTTCTTGTTTTTTTCTTCTTGTTCATGTTCTTCTTCTTCTTCTTCATTGTCTTTTTATTCTTCTTATCCCACTTTACCTTTATCATTTTCTTCTTCTGCTTATATTTCTTTGACAGACTCTTCTTTTCTTCCTCTTCTTCTTCTTCTTCTTCTACTTTTCTTCTTCTACATCTTCTGCTCATTCTTTATCTTCTTCTTCTTCTCCACCTTCTTCTTCTTCTTCTTCTTCTTCTTCTTCTCATTCTTCTTCTTTTTCCTCCTCCTCCACCTCTTCTTCCTCATCTACTTCGTCTTTTTCTTTTTCTGCCTTCTCTTCTTCTTCATCTTCTTCTTCCACTCCTTCTTCTTCCTCTTCTTCTTCTTCTTCTTCTTCTTCTTCTTCCTCTTCTTCTTCTACTTGTTCTTCTTCTTTTACTTCTTCTTCCTCTTCTTGTAGTACTTCTTCTTCTTCTCCTTCTTCTACTTTATCTTGTTGTACTTCTTCCTCTCTACAACTACTTCTTCATCTTCTTCTTCATGTTTGTTTTCTTCTTCATCATCATCATTTTCTTCTCCTTCTTAGTCCTCTTCTTCTTCTAATTCTTTGTCTCCTTCCACTACTACTTCTTGTTCTTCATCTTTGTCATCTACTTCTTCTTCTTCTTCTTCTTCCCCTTCTTCTTCCTCTTCTTGTCCTTCTTCTTTTTTTATAATCATCATCTTCATCTTCTTCTTCTTTTTCTTCTTCTAACTCTTCTTCATCTTTTTTCTTCTTCTTCTACTTTTATTTCTTCTACCTCTTCTTCACTTCTTCTTCTACATCTTCATCTTCTTCTTCTTCTTCTTCTTCTTATTCTTTCTACATCTTCTTCTTCTACTTCTTCTACTACTATTTCTTCTTCTAATTCTTCTTGTTCTTCTTTTGTCTTCCTCTTCTTCTTCTTCTCATTTTTCTTCCATTTTTTATTCTTCGTTTTCTTATTACTTTTCCTTTTATTCTTCTTCTTCTTCTTCTTCATTGTATTATTATTATTATTATTATTCATCTTCTTCTACTTCCACTTCTTCTTCTTCTTCTTCTTCTTCTTCCTTTAGTCCTGTTCTTTCTCAAATTCTTCATCTTCTTCTTCTACTACTGCTTCATTTTCTTCTTCTTCTTCTACTACTTTGTTCTTCTTCTTCTTTTTCTTCTTATTCTTCTTCTTTTTCTTCTCCTTCTTCTTCATCATAATCTTCTTTTTCTTCTTCTTCTTCTTCTTCTTCGTCTAACTCTTCTTTTTATTTCCTTCTTTTACTTCTACTACTTCTTCTACCACTTCCTCCTCCACTTCTTCTCTTTCTTCTACATCTTCTTCCTCTTATTCTACTACCTCTTCTCCTTCTTCTTCCTCTTCTTCCTCTTCCACTTCTTCTTCCTCTTCATCTTCTTCTTCTTCTTCTTCTCTTCTTCTCCTTCTTCTCCGTCTTCTACTTCTTCTCCTTCTTCTTCTCTTCTTCTTCTCCTTCTTCTTCTTCTCCTTCTTCTTCCCTTCTCCTTCTTTTGCTTCGTCTTCTTCTTCTTCTTCTTCTTCTCCTCCTCCTCCTCCTCCTCCTCTATCTCCTTATTCTTCTTCTTCCTCACCTTCTTCTTCTTCTCCTACATCTTGTTCCCTTCATCTACTACTTCTTCACCTTCTTCTCCTTCTTCCCGTTCTCCTTCTTCATCTCCTTCTTGATCTCCTTCTCCTTCTCTTTCTTCTTCTTCTTCTCTTTCTCCTCCTTTTACTTCTTTTTCTTCTTCTCCTTCTCCTTCTTCTTCTCCTTCTTCTTATCCTTCTTCTTCTCCTTCTTCTCCTTCCTCTCCTTCTCCTTCTTCTCCATCCCCTTCTTCTCCTTCCTCTTCTTCTTCTTCTTTCTTCTTCTTTTCTCCCTCTTCTTCTTCTTCATCTTCTTCTTCTTTTTCTCCTCTTTCTTCTTCTTCATCTTCTTCTTCCCCTTCATCATCATCTTCTTCTTCTTCTTCTTCTTCCTCCTCCTCTTCTATTTTTCTTCCTCTTCTTCTTCTTCATCTTCTTCCTCTTCTTCTTCTTCTTCTCTTCTTCTTCTTCGTCTTTCTCTTCCTCTTCTCCTTGTTCTTCTTCTTCTTTCTTTTCTTCTTCTTGTTCTTCTTCTTCTTCTTCCTCTCCTTCTTCTTCTTCCTCCACTTTTTCTTCTACTTCTTATTCTTCTTCTTCTTCTTCTTCTTCTTCTTCCTTGTATTCTTCTTCTTCATTATCTTCTTCTTCTTCTTCTGTTTCTTCTTCTGCCTCTTCTTCTACTTCTTCGTCTTCTTCTTCTTCCTCTTCTTCTTCGTCTTCTTCTTCATCTTCCTCTTCTTCATCTTCCTCTTCTTCGTCTTGTTCTTCTTCTTTTTCTTCTTCCTCTTCTTCTTCTTCCACTTCTTCCTCCTCTTTGCCTTCTTCTTCTTCCCTCTTCTTCCTCTTCTTCGTCTTCTATTCTTCCTCTTCTTCTTCTTCTTCCTCTTCTTCTTCTTCCACCTCTTCTTCTTCTTCCTCTTCTTCCTCCTCTTGTTCTTCCTCCTCCTCTTCTTCCTCTTCCTCTTCTTCTTCTTCATCCTTTTCCTCTCCTCCTTTTACTTCCTCCTCCTCCTCTTCTTCGTCTCTTCTTCCTCTTCTTCTTCGTATTCAAACTTCTTCTTCTTCTTCATCTGCTTCTTCTCCCTTCTTCCTCTTCTACTTCTTCTTCTTCTTCTTCTTCCTCTAATTCCTCTACTTCCTCTTCTTCTTCTTCTTTCTATTTTTCCTACTCTTCTTCCTCTTCTTTCTCCTCTTTTAGTTCTTCTTCTTCTCCTTCCTCCTCTTCTTTCTTCTTCTTCTTCTTCCCCTTCCTCTTCTTCGTCTTGTTCTTCATGTTCTTCCTCTTCTTCATCATCTTCTTCTTCTTCTTCCCCATCTTCTATCTCTTATTCTTCATCTTCTTCTTCTTCTTCTTCTCCTTCTTCCTTTTCTTCTCCTTGTTCTCCTTCTGCTTCTTCTCCTCCTTCATCTTCTCCTTCTTCTTCTTCTCCTTCTTCTTCTCCTTTTTCTCCTTATCCTTCTTCTTCTTCTCCTTCTTCTTCTCCTTCTTCTTATTCTTCTTCTTCTTCTCCGCCTTCTTCTTCTCGTTCTTTTCTTCTTCCTCTCCTTCTTCTTCTCCTCCTTCTTCTCCTTCCTCTCCTCCTTCTTCTTCTCCTTCTTCTCCTTCTTCTCCTTCTTCTTCTCCATCTTCTTCTTCTTCTTCTCCTTCTCTTTCCTTTTTCTCCTTGTTGTTCTTCTTCTCCTACTTCTCCTTCTTCTCCATCCCTTTCTTCTCCTTCTTCTTCTTCTTCTTCTTCTTTCTCTACTACTACTGCTACTTCTTCTTCTTCTCCTTCTTCTTTTCCTTTTTCTTTTTTATTCTTCTTCTTCTTCTTCTTCTTCTTCTCCTTCTTCTTCTACTTCTTCTTCTTCTTCTTCTTCTACTTCTTCTTCTTCTTGTCTTCTTGTTCTTCTTCTTCTTCTTCTTCTTCTTCTACTTCTTGCTCTTCGTCTTATTCTTCCTCGTCTTCTTCTTATTATTATTCTTATTCTTCTACTTCTTCTTCTTGTTATTCTTCTTCTTCTGCTTCCTCATCTCTTCTTCCAACTCTTCTTCCTGTTCTTCTTCCTGTACTTTTTCATATTCTTCTTCCTCCACTTCTTCTTCTTCTTCTTCTTCCTCTTCCTCCTCTTCTTCCTCTTTTTCATCTTCATCTTCCACTCCTTCCTCTTCTCCTTCCTCTTCTTCTTCTTCTACTTCTTCTTCTTCTTCTTTTGCTTCTTCTTCATCTTCTTCTTGTTCTTCCTCCAACTCTTCTTCTCCTTCTTCTTCTTCTCATTCTCCTTCTTCAGCTTCTCCTTCTTGTTTTTACTACTTCTTTTTCTTCTTCTTCTTCTCCTTCTTTTTCTCCTTCTTCTTCTACTTCTTCTCCTTCTTTTTCTCCTTCTTTTTCTCCTCTTCATCTTCTTCTCCTTCTACTTCTAATTCTTCTCCTTCTTCCTCTTCATCTTCTTTTTCTCCTTCTTCCCCTTCCTTTTCTTCACATTCTTCTGCTCCTCCTTCTCCTTCTTCTTCTCCTTTTACTTCATCTTCTTCTTCTCCTTCTGCTTCTTTCTCTTTTTCTACTTCTCCTTCCCCTTCTTCTTCTTCTTCTTCTTCTTCTCCATCTACTTCTCCTTCTTCTTCTCCTGCTCCTTCTTCTTCTTGTTCTTCTTCTTCTGCTCCTTCTTCTTCTTCTCCTTCTTCTTCATCTTCTTCTTCTTCTTCTTCTTCTTCCTTTTCTTCTTCATCTTTCTTATTCTTCCTCTTCCTCTTCTTCTTCTTCTTCTTCTTCCTTTTCTTCTTTTTCTTCATCTTCTTCCTCTTCGTCTTCTTCTTCTTCTCCTTCCTCTACTTCATCATTTTCTGCTTCTCCTTCCTCTACCTCTTCTTCTTCTTCTTCTTCTTCCTCTTCTTTCTTCTTCTTCTTCTTCTTCTTCTTCTTCTTCTTCTTCGTCTTCCTTCTTCCTCTTCTTCCTCTTCTCCTTCTTCTTCTTCTCCCTTCTTCTTTATCCTCTTCTTCTTCTTCTTCCTCTTCTTTCGCTTCTTTTTCTACTTCTTCTTCCTCTTCTCTCCTTCTTTTTCTTCTTCTCCTTCAAATTTTTTTTCTTCTTCTTCCTCTTCTTCTTCTTCTTCTTCTTCTTCTTTCTTCTTCTTTTTCTGCTTCTTCCTCTTTCACTTCTTCTCCCTCTTCTTCTTCTTCCTCTACTTCTTGCACTTCTTATTCTTTTTCTTCTTCTTTCCACTTCTTCCTCTTCTTCTTCTTCTTCTTCTTCTTCTTCTTCTTCGTATTCTTATTCTTCTTCTTCTTCTTCTTCTTCTACTTCTACTTTTTCTTCTTCTTCTCTTCTTCCTCTTCGTCTTCTTCTTCTTCTTCTTCTTCTTTTTGTTTTACTTCCTCTTCTCTTCTTCTTCTTCTTCTTCTCCACTTCTACTTCTTCTTCCTCCTCCTCTTTCTTCTTCTTCTTCTTCTTCTCCTCTTCTTCTTCTTCTTCTTCTTCTTCTTCTTCTTTTTCATCCTCTTTACCATATTATCCTTATTCTTCCTCTACTTTGCCATCATCATCATCATCTTTTCT
>JAIUJO010001945.1:112500-113556 GCA_023846275.1 Vanilla planifolia
TCTTCTTCTTCTTCTTCTTTCCACCACTTTTTTCTTCTTCATCAACTTTTCTTCTTCTTTCACTTCTTCTTCAACATCTTCCTTCCACTTCTTCTGATTCTGCTTCTTTTACTTCCACTTCTTCTTGTTCAACTTCTTCTTCTTCATATTTTTCTTCTTCTTCTTCTCCATCTTCTTTTTCTCGTTCTTCTTCTTCTTCTCCTTTTCATCTTCTTCTTCTTCTTCACCTTTTTCTCCATTATCTTCTTCTTGTTCTTATTTTTCTTCTTCTTCTCTTCCTTCTTCTTCTCCTCCTTCTTCTTCTCCTCCTTCTTCTTCTCCTTGTCCTTCGTTTTCTTTAAGATCTTTTTCTTCTTCTTCTTCTACTGACTACTACAACTACTACTTCTTCTTCTTCTTCTTCTCCTCCTTCTTTTTCTTCTTCTCCTCCTCTTATTTCTTCTTCTTCTTCTTCTTCTTCTACTTCTACTTCTACTACTTCTTCTTCTTTTACTACATCTTAATCTAGTTTTTCTTTTTCATCTTCTTCATCATCTTCTTCTTCTTCTCCTCCTCCTTCTTTTTCTTATTCTTCTTCTTCTTCTCTTTTCTTCTTCTTCTTCTTCTTTTTCTATTACTACTACTACTCTCTTTACCTCTTCTTCAACTTCTTCTTTTACTTCTTCATCTTTTTTTTCTTTCTCTTCTTCTTCTTCTTCTCCTTCGCCTTCATCTTCTCTTTCTTTTTTCTTCTTCTTCTACTCCTTCTTCATCATCATCTTTTCTTCTTCATCTACATCTTCTTCTACTTCTTCTACTTCTCATTTATCTTCTTGTGCTTCATCTTCTTGATCCTCTTCTTCTTCTTCTTCTTCTTCTTCTCTTTCTTCTTATCTTCTTCTTCTTCTTCTTCTTCTTCTTATTTTTCTTCTTCCTCTTTCCACTTCTTCTTCTTCTTCTACTACTACTACTACTACTTCTTCATTTTCTTCATCTTTTCTTTTTCTTCTTCTTCTTCTCTTTCTTCATCTTCTTCTCCTTCTTCTCCTTCTTCTTCATCTTCTTCTTCTTCATCTT
>JAIUJO010001996.1:57500-65000 GCA_023846275.1 Vanilla planifolia
TCTTCTTCCTTATCTTCTTCTTCTTCTTCTTCTTCTACTTCCTCTTCCTCTTGTTCCTCTTCTTTTTCTACTACTTCTTCTTCTTCTTCTTCTTCTTCTTCTACTTCTTCTTTCTCTTCTTCCTCTCCTTCTGCCATTTCTTCCTCATCTTCTTGTTCTTCCTCCTCTTGTTCTTCTTCTTGTTCTTCTTCTTCTATTCTTCTTCTTCTTCTTCTTCTACTTCTTCTTTATCTTCTTTATCTTCTTTATCTTCTTCTTCTTCTTCTTCAACTACTACTACTACTTCTTCTTCTTCTCCTTCTTCACTTTCTTCTTCTTCTTCAACTTTATCTTTAATTTTTTCTTCTTCTTCTTTTTCTTCTTCTTCCTCTTCTTTCGTTTCAATCACTTCTTCTTCGTCATCATCTTCTTCCTCTTCTTCTTCTTCTTCTTCTTCTTTTCTATTTCTACTACTTCTTCTTCTACTTTTTCTTCTTCTACTACTATATCTTCTTCTTCCTTTTTCTTCTTATTGTTCTTCTTCTTCTTCTTCCTTCTTGACCTCCTTCTTCCTCTTCTACTTCTTTTTCTTCTTCTTCTTCTTCCTCCTCCTCTTCCTCTTCTATTTCTTCTTCTTCTCCTCCTTTTTCTTCTTCCCTATGCTCTTCTTCTTCATCGTCATCTTCTTCTTCTTCTTCTTCTTCTTCTTCTTCGTGTCCTTTTTCGTCTTCTTCTTCTTTTTTTCCTCTTCTCCTTCTTCTTCTTCTACTTCTTCTTTTACATCTTTCTTCTTCTTCTTCTTCTTCTTTCTCTTCTTCTTCTTCTTCGTATGCTTCTTCCTCTTCTTTTTGTTCTTCTTCTTCCTATTTTTCTTCTTCCTTATCTTCTTCTTCTTCTTCTTCAACTTCTTCTTCATCTTCCGCTTCCTCTTCCTCCACTTCCTCTTTATCCTCTTCTTCCTCTACTGCTTCATCTTCTTCTTATTAATTATTTTTCTTCTCCATATCTTCTTCTTCTTCTTCTTCCTCTCCTTCTTCTTCCTCATCTTCTTCTACTGCTTCTCCTTCTTCATCATCATCATCTTCTTCTTCTTCTTCCTCATCTTCCTCTTCTTCCTCTTCTTCTTCTTCTTCTTCCTGTTCTTCCCCTTCTTGTTCTTCTTCTTCTTCTTCTTTTTCTTCCTTCTGCTTCTTCTTCTTTTCTTCTTCTGCTTCTTCTTCTTCACCTTCTTCTTCTTTTTCTATTTCATTTATTTCTTCTTCTTTTTCTTCTTCTTCTTCTTGTTGTTCTTCTACTTCTTCTTCCTATTCTTATTCCTCTTTATTCTCTTCTTCTTCTTCTACTTCTACTTTTTCATCAACTTCTTCATCTTCTTCTCATTTTTCTTATTCTTTTTATTCTTTTTTTTCGTTTTCGTCTTATTATTATTCGTCTTCCTCTACTTCTTCTTCTTCTTCTTCTTCTTCTTCTTCTTGTCGTTCTTCTTCTTCTTCATCTTATTACTATTATTATTGCAATAATTATTATTATTCTTCGTCTTCCTCTTCTTCTTCATTTTCTTTTGCTTCTTCTACTTCTTCCTCTTCTTCTTCTACTTTTTCTCCTTCTTATACTTCTTCTTCTCTCTTTCTTCTTCTTCTTCTTCTTCTTCTTCTTCTTTCTCTTCTACTTCTTCTTCATCATCATCTTCTTCTTCTCCTTCTTCTTCTTCTATCTTCTTTCTTCTTCTCACGTCTTCTCCTTCTTCTTCTTCTTCTTCTTCTTCTTCTACTTCTTCTTTCTCTTCTCCCTCTCCTTCTGCCTTTTCTTCTTCATCTTCTTTTTCTTCCTCCTCTTGTTCTTCTTCTTGTTCTTCTTCTTCTATTCTTCTTCTTCTTCTTCTTCTACTTCTTCTTTATCTTCTTTATCTTCTTTATCTTCTTTATCTTCTTCTTCTTCTTCTTCAACTACTACTACTACTTCTTCTTCTCCTTCTTCACTTTCTTCTTCTTCTTCTTCAACTTATCTTTAATTTTTTTTCTTCTTCTTCTTCTTCTTCTTCTTCCTCTTCTTTCGTTTCAATCACCTTCTTCTTCATCATCTTCTTCCTCTTCTTCTTCTTCTTCTTCTTCTTCTTCTTCTATTTCTACTACATCTTCTTCTACTTTTTCTTCTTCTACTACTATATCTTCTTCTTTCTTTTCTTCTTATTGTTCTTCTTCTTCTTCTTCTTGACCTCCTTCTTCCTCTTCTACTTCTTTTTCTTGTTCTTCTTCTTCCTCCTCCTCTTCCTCTTCTATTTCTTCTTCTTCTCCTCCTTTTTCTTCTTCCCTATGCTCTTTTTCTTCATCGTCATCTTCTTCTTCTTCTTCGTGTCCTTTTTCGTCTTCTTCTTCTTTTTTTTCCTCTTCTCCTTCTTCTTCTTCTACTTCTTCTTTTACATCTTCTTCTTCTTCTTCTTCTTTCTCTTTTTCTTCTTCTTCGTCTGCTCCTTCCTCTTCTTTTTGTTCTTCTTCTTCCTATTTTTCTTCTTCCTTATCTTCTTCTTCTTCTTCTTCAACTTCTTCTTCATCTTCCGCTTCCTCTTCCTCCTCTCCCTCTTCATCCTCTTCTATTTCTACTGCTTCGTCTTCTTCTTATTAATTATTTTTCTTCTTCCATATCTTCTTCTTCTTCTTCTTCCTCTCCTTCTTCTTCCTCATCTTCTTCTACTACTTCTCCTTCTTCATCATCATCATCTTCTTCTTCTTCTTCCAATTCTCTTCCTCATCTTCCTCTTCTTCCTCTTCTTCTTCTTCTTCTTCCTGTTCTTCCTCTTCTTGTTCTTCTTCTTCTTCTTCTTTTTCTTCTTTTTCTTCTTCTTCTTTTCTTCTTCTGCTTCTTCTTCTTCACCTTCTTCTTCTTTTTCTATTTCTTTTATTTTCTTCTTTTTCTTCTTCTTCTTCTTCTTGTTCTTCTTCTTCTTCTTCCTATTCTTATTCCTCTTTTTTCTCATCTTCTTCTTCTACTTCTACTTTTTCATAAACTTCTTCATCTTCTTCTCATTTTTCTTATTCTTTTTATTCTTTTTTTTCGTTTTCGTCTTATTATTATTATCACTATTGTTATTATTATTCGTCTTCCTCTACTTCTTCTTCTTCAGCTTCTTCTTCTTCTTTTGCTTCTTCTACATCTTCATCTTCTTCTTCTTGTCCTTCTTCTTCTTCTTCATCTTATTACTATTATTATTGCAATAATTATTATTATTCTTCGTCTTCCTCTTCTTCTTCTTTCTTCTTCTTCTTCTTCTTCTTTTTCTCCTTCTTCTAATTCTTCTTCTCTTTCTTCTTCTTCTTCTTCTTCTTCTTCTTCTTTCTCTTCTACTTCTTCTTCTTCATCAACATCTTCTTCTTCTCCTTCTTCTTCTTCTCACGTCTTCTCCTTCTTCTTCTTCTTCTTCTTCTTCTTCTTCTACTTCTTCTTTCTCTTCTTCCTCTCCTTCTGCCTTTTCTTCCTCATCTTCTTGTTCTTCCTCCTCTTGTTCTTCTTCTTGTTCTTCTTCTTCTATTCTTCTTCTTCTTCTTCTTTGCTTCTTCTTTATCTTCTTTATCTTCTTTATCTTCTTCTTCTTCTTTTTCAACTACTACTACTACTCTTCTTTCTTCTCCTTCTTCACTTTCTTCTTCTTCTTCTTCAACTTTATCTTTAATTTTTTTTCTTCTTCTTCTTCTTCTTCTTCCTCTTCTTTCGTTTCAATCACTTCTTCTTCTTCATCATCTTCTTCCCCTTCTTCTTCTTCTTCTTCTTCTTCTTCTTCTTCTATTTCTACTACTTCTTCTACTTTTTCTTCTTCTACTACTATATCTTCTTCTTTTTTTTCTTCTTATTGTTCTTCTTCTTCTTCTTCTTCTTCTTCTTCTTCCTCTTCTTTTCCTTCTTCTTCTTCGTCATCATCTTTTTTAACTTCTTCTTCTTCTTCTTCTTCATCTACTTCTTCTTCCTCTTCTTCCTTTTTTTCCATTTCTTCTTCTTCTTCTTCTTCTTCCTCGTCTTGTTCTTCTTCTTGTTCTTCTTGTTCTTTTTCTTCTTCTTCTTCTTCTTTTTCTTTTGCTTCTTCTTCTTCTTCTATTTCACCATCTTCTTCTTCTTCTTCTTCTTCTTCTTCTTCTTCTTTATCTTCTTCATCTTCTTCTTCTTCTTCTTCTTCTTATTCTTACTCTTCTTTTTTCTTTTCTTCTTCTTCTTCTTCTACTTCTTGTTCTTCTTCTACTTTTTAATTATCTTCTTCATCTTCTTCTCATTCTTCTTCCTCTTTTTACTCTTCTTCTTTGCCTTCGTCTTCTTCTTCGAATTATTATTATTTTTATTATTATTATTGTTATAGTTATTACTATTCTTTGCCTTCTTCTTCTTCTTCTTTTGCTTCTTCTATTTCTTCTTCTTTTTCTTCATCTTCTTCATCTTCTTTTTCTCCTTTTTCTTCTACTTCTTCTCCTCCTCCTTCTTCTTCTTCATCTTTTTCTTCTTTCTCTTGTACTTATTCTTCTTCATCTTCTTCTTCTTTTTCTTCTTCTTCTACTGTTACTTTTTTTCATCATCTTCTTCATCTTCTTCACATTCTTCTTTTTCTTTTTCTTCTTCATCTTTTTCTTCTTTTTCTTCTTCTTCTTCTTCTTCTACTAGTTCTTCTTCTTCTTATTTTTATCTTCTTCTTCCTCTTCTTCTTCCTCTTCTTCTTCTTCCTCTTCTTCTTTAACTTCTTCTTCTACTTCTTCTCCTTCTCCTTCTTCTTCTCCTTCTCCTTCTTCTTCTCCTTCTTCTTCCTCCTCTTCTACTTCTTCTTCTTCTTCAGCTTCTTTTTCTTTTTCTTCTTTTTCTTCTACTTCTTTTTCCTCTTCTCTTTCTTCATTTTCCTACTCTTCTTCTTCTCGTCTTCTTCTTCTTTTTTTCTTCTTCTTCATCGTCTTCTTCTTCTCCTTCTTTTTCTTCCACTTTTTCTTCTTATTTATCATCTTCTTTATCTTTTTCTCCTTCTACTGCTACTACTTCTTTTTTTTTTGTTCTTCTACTTTTTCCTCTTCTTCATCATCTTCAACTTTTACTTCTTCTTTACTTCTTCTTCTTCTTGTTCTTCCTCTTCTTCCTCTTCTTCCTCATCATCATCTTCTTCTTCATCTTTTTCTTCTTCTTCTTCTCCTTGTTGTTCTTCTTCTTCTTCTTCCTCTTCTAACCCTTCTTCCACTTCATTTTCTTCTTCTTCTTCTTCAACTTTTTCTTCTTCTTCTCCTTCTTCTTCTTCTTCTTCTTCTTCTTGCTCTTCTTCTTCTTCCTCTTCTTCGTCTTTTCCTTCTTCAACTTCTTCCTCACCTTCTAATTCTTCTTCTTATTCTTCTTCATTAACTACTTCTTCTTCTTCCACCTCTTCTTTTTCTTTTTCTTCTTCTTCCTCTATTTCATCTTCTTCTTCCTCTTCTTCTTCTTTTTCTTTCCCTTGTTCTTGTTCTTCGTATTCTTCTTCTTCTTCTTTTGCACATCTTCTTCATCTACTTCTTATTATTCTTCTTCTTCTTTTTCTTCTTCTCCTTCTTCTTCTTATTCTTCTCCTTCTTCTTCTTCTACTTCTTCTTCTTATTCTTCTTCTTCTTCTACTTCTTCTTCTTCCTCTTCTACTTCTTCATCAGCTTCTAGTTCTTCTTCTTCATTGTCTTCTTCATCTTCTCCTTCTTCTTCTTCTTCTTCCTCTTCATCTTCCTCTTCTTTTTCTCCTAATTCTTCTTCTACTTCTTCTTCTTCTTTTCCTCTTTTTCTTCTTATTTATCATCTTCCTTATCTTTTTCTTCTTCTACTACTACTACTTCTTCTTCAACTTTTTCTTCTTCCACTTTTTCTTCTTCTTCATCTTTTTCTTCTTCTTCCTCTTCATCTTCTTCTTTCTTTTCTTTTTCTTCTTCTTCTTCTTCTTTTTCTTCTTACTTATCTTCTTCTTCTTCTTCTTCTTCTTCCTCTTCCTCTTCTACCTCTTCTTCTTCTACTTCTTCTTCATCGTCTTCATCATCATCTTTTTTAACTTCTTCTTCTTCTTCTTCATCTAGTTCTTCTTCCTCTTCTTCCATTTCTTACACTTCTTCTTCTTCTTCTTCTTCTTCTTCTTCTTCTTCCTCGTCTTGTTCTTCTTCTTGTTCTTCTTGTTCTTGTTCTTCTTCTTCTTCTTCTTTTTCTTTTGCTTCTTCTTCTTCTTCTTCTTCTTCTTCTTTTTCACCTTCTTCTTCTTCTTCTTCTTCTTTTTCTTCTTCTTCTTCTTCATCTTCTTCTTCTTCTTCTTATTCTTACTCTTCTTTTTTCTGTTCTTCTTCTTCTACTTCTTCTTCTCCTTCTACTTTTTAATTATCTTCTTCATCTTCTTCTCATTCTTCTTCCTCTTTTTACTCTTCTTCTTTGCCTTCGTCCTCTTCTTCTAATTATTATTATTTTTATTATTATTATTGTTATAATTATTATTATTCTTTGCCTTCTTCTTCTTCTTCTTCTTTTGCTTCTTCTACTCTTCTTCTTGTTCTTCATCTTCTTCATTTTCTTTTTGTCCTTCTTTTTCTTCTTCTTCTTCTTCTCCTCCTCCATCTTCTTCTTCATCTTCTTCTTCTTTCTCTTCTACTTCTTCTTCTTCATCTTCTACTATTAATTTTTTTCATCATCTTCATCATCTTCTTCACATTCTTCTTTTTCTTTTTCTTCTTCATCTTTTTCTTCTTCTTCTTCTTCTACTTGTTCTTCTTCTTCTACTTGTTCTTCTTCTTCTACTTGTTCTTCTTCTTCTTCTTTTTTAACTTCTTCTTCATCTTTTTTCTAACTTCTTCATCTTTTTCTTCTTCTTCTTCTTCTTCTTCTTCTTCCTCTTCTTCTTTAACTACTTCTTCTACTTCCTCTCCTTCTCCTTCTCCTTCTCCTTCTTCTTCCTCCTCTTCTACTTCTTCTTCCTCATCTTCTTTTTCTTCTTCTTCTTTTTCTTCTACTTCTTTTTCCTCTTCTCTTTCTTCGTCTTCCTCCTCTTCTTCTTCTCGTCTTCTTCTTCTTTTTTTTTCTTGTTCTTCATCATCTTCTTCTTCTTCTTCTTCTTCTTCTTTTTCCTCTTTTTCGTCTTATTTATCATCTTCCTTATCTTTTTCTTCTTCTACTACTACTACTTCTTCCTCTTTATTTTTTGTTCTTCTTCTTCTTCTTCATCATCTTCAACTTTTACTTCTTCTTCTTCTTGTTCTTCCTCTTCTTCCTCTTCTTCCTTTTCTTCCTCTTCTTCCTCATCATCATCTTCTTCTTCGTCTTTTTCTTCCTTTTCTTCTCCTTGTTCTTCTTCTTCTTCTTCTTCCTCTTCCTCCCCTTCTTCCACTTCATTTTCTTCTTCTTCTTCTTCTACTTCTTCATCTTTTTCTTCTTCTCCTCCTTCTTCTTCTTCTTCTTCTTCTTGCTATTCTTCTTCTTCCTCTTCTTCTTCTTTTCCTTCTTCAACTTCTTCTACACCTTCTAATTCTTCTTCTTCTTCTTCTTCATTAACTACTTCTACTTCTT